>OZ038371.1:29499328-29791551 GCA_964036015.1 Leptarthrus brevirostris
CGATTGGAGTTATCAGAAAAAATCAAAATTTTCATCGCTGACCTCTCCAGACTATTGGTCCCAGAATTAGCATCAAAACAAGAAATTTAATGATGCCGGCATAGGGAAAAATTGCAGTTTTGGTACTGTTTCAAGTATGCTGCAACTTTAATCGCGTTTTTCTCGGAAAATACGCGTTCCCGGGCCTTATTTGCCCCTTCGGGGTTTCTAAGGGGTATGAAATGACCATTCTGAATCGATTAGCGTTATCAGAAAAAATCAAAATTTTCATCGCTGACCTCTCCAGACTATTGGTCCCAGAATTAGCATCAAAACAAGAAATTTAATGATGCCGGCATAGGGAAAAGTTTCAGTTTTGGTACTGTTTCAAGTATGCTGAAACTTTAATCGCGTTTTTCTCGGAAAATACGCGTTCCCGGGCCTTATTTGCCCTTCGGGGTTTCTAAGGGGTATGAAATGACCATTCTGAATCGATTGGCGTTATCAGAAAAAATCAAAATTTTCATCGCTGACCTCTCCAGACTATTGGTCCCAGAATTAGCATCAAAAACAAGAAATTTAATGATGCCGGCATAGGGAAAAATTTCAGTTTTGGAGCTGTTTCAAGTATGCTGAAACTTTAATCGCGTTTTTCTCGGAAAATACGCGTTCCCGGGCCTTATTTGCCCCTACGGGGTTTCTAAGGTGTATGAAATGACCATTCTGAATCGATTGGCGTTATCAGAAAAAATCAAAATTTTCATCGCTGACCTCTCCAGACTATTGGTCCCAGAATTAGCATCAAAAACAAGAAATTTAATGATGCCGGCATAGGGAAAAATTGTAGTTTTGGTACTGTTTCAAGTATGCTGAAACTTTAATCGCGTTTTTCTCGGAAAATACGCGTTCCCGGGCCTTATTAGCCCCTTCGGCCTTCGGGCTTTCTAAGGGGTATGAAATGACCATTCTGAATCGATTGGCGTTATCAGAAAAATCAAAATTTTCATCGCAGACCTCTCCAGACTATTGGTCCCAGAATTAGCATCAAAACAAGAAATTTAATGATGCCGGCATAGGGAAAAATTGCAGTTTTGGTACTGTTTCAAGTATGCTGAAACTTTAATCGCGTTTTTCTCGGAAAATACGCGTTCCCGGGCCTTATTTGCCCCTTCGGGGTTTCTAAGGGGTATGAAATGACCATTCTGAATCGATTGGCGTTATCAGAAAAAATCAAAATTTTCATCGCAGACCTCTCCAGATTGGCGTTATCAGAAAAAATCAAAATTTTCATCGCTGAGCTCTCCAGACTAATGGTGCCAGAATAAGCATCAAAAACAAGAAATTTAATGATGCCGGCATAGGGAAAAATTGCAGTTTTGGTACTGTTTCAAGTATGCTGAAATTTTAATCGCGTTTTTCTCGGAAAATACTCGTTCCCGGGCTTGATTTGCCCCTTCGGGGTTTCTAAGGGGTATGAAATGACCATTCTGAATCTATTGGCGTTATCAGAAAAAATCAAAATTTTCATCGCAGAACTCTCCAGACTATTGGTCCCAGAATTAGCATCAAAACAAGAAATTTAATGATGCCGGCATAGGGAAAAATTTCAGTTTTGGAGCTGTTTCAAGTATGCTGAAACTTTAATCGCGTTTTTCTCGGAAAATACGCGTTCCCGGGCCTTATTTGCCCCTTCGGGGTTTCTAAGGGGTATGAAATGACCATTCTGAATCGATTGGCGTTATCAGAAAAAATCAAAATTTTCATCGCTGACCTCTCCAGACTATTGGTCCCAGAATTACCATCAAAAACAAGAAATTTAATGATGCCGGCATAGGGCAAAATTGCAGTTTTGGTACTGTTTCAAGTATGCTGAAACTTTAATCGCGTTTTTCTCGGAAAATACGCGTTGCCGGGCCTTATTTACCCCTTCGGGGTTTCTAAGGGGTATGAAATGACCATTCTGAATCGATTGGTGTTATCAGAAAAAATCAAAATTTTCATCGCTGACCTCTCCAGACTATTGGTCCCAGAATTACCATCAAAAACAAGAAATTTAATGATGCCGGCATAGGGCAAAATTGCAGTTTTGGTACTGTTTCAAGTATGCTGAAACTTTAATCGCGTTTTTCTCGGAAAATACGCGTTCCCGGGCCTTATTAGCCCCTTCGGGGTTTCTAAGGGGTATGAAATGACCATTCTGAATCGATTGGCGTTATCAGAAAAAATCAAAATTTTCATCGCTGACCTCTCCAGACTATTGGTCCCAGAATTAGCATCAAAAACAAGAAATTTAATGATGCCGGCATAGGGAAAAATTGCAGTTTTGGTACTGTTTCAAGTATGCTGAAACTTTAATCGCGTTTTTCTCGGAAAATACGCGTTCCCGGGCCTTATTAGCCCCTTCGGCCTTCGGGCTTTCTAAGGGGTATGAAATGACCATTCTGAATCGATTGGCGTTATCAGAAAAATCAAAATTTTCATCGCTGTCCTCTCCAGACTATTGGTCCCAGAATTAGCATCAAAAACAAGAAATTTAATGATGCCGGCATAGGGAAAAATTGCAGTTTTGGTACTGTTTCAAGTATGCTGAAACTCGTTTTTCTCGGAAAATACGCGTTCCCGGGCCTTATTTGCCGCTTCGGGGTTTCTAAGGGGTATGAAATGACCATTCTGAATCGATTGGCGTTATCAGAAAAAATCAAAATTTTCATCGCAGACCTCTCCAGACTATTGGTCCCAGAATTAGCATCAAAACAAGAAATTTAATGATGCCGGCATAGGGAAAAATTTCAGTTTTGGAGCTGTTTCAAGTATGCTGAAACTTTAGTCGCGTTTTTCTCGGAAAATACGCGTTCCCGGGCCTTATTTGCCCCTTCGGGGTTTCTAAGGTGTATGAAATGACCATTCTGAATCGATTGGCGTTATCAGAAAAAATCAAAATTTTCATCGCTGACCTCTCCAGACTATTGGTCCCAGAATTACCATCAAAAACAAGAAATTTAATGATGCCGGCATAGGGCAAAATTGCAGTTTTGGTACTGTTTCAAGTATGCTGAAACTTTAATCGCGTTTTTCTCGGAAAATACGCGTTCCCGGGCCTTATTTGCCCCTTCGGGGTTTCTAAGGGGTATGAAATGACCATTCTGAATCGATTGGTGTTATCAGAAAAAATCAAAATTTTCATCGCTGACCTCTCCAGACTATTGGTCCCAGAATTACCATCAAAAACAAGAAATTTAATGATGCCGGCATAGGGCAAAATTGCAGTTTTGGTACTGTTTCAAGTATGCTGAAACTTTAATTGCGTTTTTCTCGGAAAATACGCGTTCCCGGGCCTTATTAGCCCCTTCGGGGTTTCTAAGGGGTATGAAATGACCATTCTGAATCGATTGGCGTTATCAGAAAAAATCAAAATTTTCATCGCAGACCTCTCCAGACTATTGGTCCCAGAATTAGCATCAAAACAAGAAATTTAATGATGCCGGCATAGGGAAAAATTTCAGTTTTGGAGCTGTTTCAAGTATGCTGAAACTTTAATCGCGTTTTTCTCGGAAAATACGCATTCCCGGGCCTTATTTTCCCCTTCCGGGTTTCTAAGGGGTATGAAATGACCATTCTGAATCGATTGGCGTTATCAGAAATCAAAATTTTCATCGCAGACCTCTCCAGACTATTGGTCCCAGAATTAGCATCAAAAACAAGAAATTTAATGATGCCGGCATAGGGAAAAATTGCAGTTTTGGTACTGTTTCAAGTATGCTGAAACTTTAATCGCGTTTTTCTCGGAAAATACGCGTTCCCGGGCCTTATTTGCCCCTTCGCGGTTTCTAAGGGGTATGAAATGACCATTCTGAATCGATTGGCGTTATCAGAAAAAATCAAAATTTTCATCGCTGACCTCTCCAGACTGTTGGTCCCAGAATTAGCATCAAAAACAAGAAATTTAATGATGCCGGCATAGGGAAAAATTGCAGTTTTGGTACTGTTTCAAGTATGCTGAAACTTTAATCGCGTTTTTCTCGGAAAATACGCGTTCCCGGGCCTTATTTGCCGCTTCGGGGTTTCTAAGGGGTATGAAATGACCATCCTGAATCGATTGGCGTTATCAGAAAAAATCAAAATTTTCATCGCTGACCTCTCCAGACTATTGGTCCCAGAATTAGCATCAAAAACAAGAAATTTAATGATGCCGGCATAGGGAAAAATTGCAGTTTTGGTACTGTTTCAAGTATGCTGAAACTTTAATCGCGTTTTTCTCGGAAAATACGCGTTCCCGGGCCTTATTTGCCGCTTCGGGGTTTCTAAGGGGTATGAAATGACCATTCTGAATCGATTGGCGTTATCAGAAAAAATCAAAATTTTCATCGCTGACCTCTCCAGACTATTGGTCCCAGAATTAGCATCAAAAACAAGAAATTTAATGATGCCGGCATAGGGAAAAATTGCAGTTTTGGTACTGTTTCAAGTATGCTGAAACTTTAATCGCGTTTTTCTCGGAAAATACGCGTTCCCGGGCCTTATTTGCCGCTTCGGGGTTTCTAAGGGGTATGAAATGACCATTCTGAATTGATTGGTGTTATCAGAAAAAATCAAAATTTTCATCGCAGACCTCTCCAGACTATTGGTCCCAGAATTAGCATCAGAACAAGAAATTTAATGATGCCGGCATAGGGAAAAATTTCAGTTTTGGAGCTGTTTCAAGTATGCTGAAACTTTAATCGCGTTTTTCTCGGAAAATACGCGTTCCCGGGCCTTATTTGCTCCTTCGGGGTTTCTAAAAAATTTTCATAGCAGAACTCTCCAGACTATTGGTCCAGAATTAGCATCAAAACAAGAGATTTAATGATGCCGGCATAGGGAAAAATTGCATAGGCATAGGGAAAAATTGCAGTTTTGGTACTGTTTCAAGTATGCTGAAACTTTAATCGCGTTTTTCTCGGAAAATACGCGTTCCCGGGCCTGATTTGCCGCTTCGGGGTTTCTAAGGGGTATGAAATGACCATTCTGAATCGATTGGCGTTATCAGAAAAAATCAAAATTTTCATCGCTGACCTCTCCAGACTATTGGTCCCAGAATTAGCATCAAAAACAAGAAATTTAATGATGCCGGCATAGGGAAAAATTGCAGTTTTGGTACTGTTTCAAGTATGCTGAAACTTTAATCGCGTTTTTCTCGGAAAATACGCGTTCCCGGGCCTTATTTGCCCCTTCGAGGTTTCTAAGCGGTATCAAATGACCATTCTGAATCGATTGGCGTTATCAGAAAAAATCAAAATTTTCATCGCTGACCTCTCCAGACTATTGGTCCCAGAATTACCATCAAAAACAAGAAATTTAATGATGCCGGCATAGGGCAAAATTGCGGTTTTGGTACTGTTTCAAGTATGCTGAAACTATAATCGCGTTTTTCTCGGAAAATACGCGTTCCCGGGCCTTATTTGCCCCTTCGAGGTTTCTAAGCGGTATCAAATGACCATTCTGAATCGATTGGCGTTATCAGAAAAAATCAAAATTTTCATCGCTGACCTCTCCAGACTATTGGTCCCAGAATTACCATCAAAAACAAGAAATTTAATGATGCCGGCATAGGGCAAAATTGCGGTTTTGGTACTGTTTCAAGTATGCTGAAACTTTAATCGCGTTTTTCTCGGAAAATACGCGTTCCCGCGCCTTATTTGCCCCTTCGGGGTTTCTAAGGGGTATGAAATGACCATTCTGAATCGATTGGTGTTATCAGAAAAAATCAAAATTTTCATCGCTGACCTCTCCAGACTATTGGTCCCAGAATTACCATCAAAAACAAGAAATTTAATGATGCCGGCATAGGGCAAAATTTCAGTTTTGGAGCTGTTTCAAGTATGCTGAAACTTTAATCGCGTTTTTCTCGGAAAATACGCGTTCCGGGCCTTATTAGCCCCTTCGGGGTTTCTAAGGGGTATGAAATGACCATTCTGAATCGATTGGCGTTATCAGAAAAAATCAAAATTTTCATCGCTGACCTCTCCAGACTATTGGTCCCAGAATTAGCATCAAAAACAAGAAATTTAATGATGCCGGCATAGAGAAAAATTGCAGTTTTGGTACTGTTTCAAGTATGCTGAAACTTTAATCGCGTTTTTCTCGGAAAATACGCGTTCCCGGGCCTTATTTGCCCCTTCGGGGTTTCTAAGGGGTATGAAATGACCATTCTGAATCGATTGGCGTTATCAGAAAAAATCAAAATTTTCATCGCAGACCTCTCCAGACTATTGGTCCCAGAATTAGCATCAGAACAAGAAATTTAATGATGCCGGCATAGGGAAAAATTTCAGTTTTGGAGCTGTTTCAAGTATGCTGAAACTTTAATCGCGTTTTTCTCGGAAGATACGCGTTCCCGGGCCTTATTTGCCCCTTCGGGGTTTCTAAGGGGTATGAAATGACCATTCTGAATCGATTGGCGTTATCAGAAAAAATCAAAATTTTCATCGCTGACCTCTCCAGACTATTGGTCCCAGAATTACCATCAAAAACAAGAAATTTAATGATGCCGGCATAGGGAAAAATTGCAGTTTTGGTACTGTTTCCAGTATGCTGAAACTTTAATCGCGTTTTTCTCGGAAAATACGCGTTCCCGGGCATTATTTGCCCCTTCGGGGTTTCTAAGGGGTATGAAATGACCATTCTGAATCGATTGGCGTTATCAGAAAAAATCAAAATTTTCATCGCAGACCTCTCCAGACTATTGGTCCCAGAATTAGCATCAGAACAAGAAATTTAATGATGCCGGCATAGGGAAAAATTTCAGTTTTGGAGCTGTTTCAAGTATGCTGAAACTTTAATCGCGTTTTTCTCGGAAAATACGCGTTCCCGGGCCTTATTTGCCCCTTCGCGGTTTCTAAGGGGTATGAAATGACCATTCTGAATCGATTGGCGTTATCAGAAAAAATCAAAATTTTCATCGCAGACCTCTCCAGACTGTTGGTCCCAGAATTAGCATCAAAAACAAGAAATTTAATGATGCCGGCATAGGGAAAAATTGCAGTTTTGGTACTGTTTCAAGTATGCTGAAACTTTAATCGCGTTTTTCTCGGAAAATACGCGTTCCCGGGCCTTATTTGCCGCTTCGGGGTTTCTAAGGGGTATGAAATGACCATCCTGAATCGATTGGCGTTATCAGAAAAAATCAAAATTTTCATCGCTGACCTCTCCAGACTATTGGTCCCAGAATTAGCATCAAAAACAAGAAATTTAATGATGCCGGCATAGGGAAAAATTGCAGTTTTGGTACTGTTTCAAGTATGCTGAAACTTTAATCGCGTTTTTCTCGGAAAATACGCGTTCCCGGGCCTTATTTGCCGCTTCGGGGTTTCTAAGGGGTATGAAATGACCATTCTGAATCGATTGGCGTTATCAGAAAAAATCAAAATTTTCATCGCTGACCTCTCCAGACTATTGGTCCCAGAATTAGCATCAAAAACAAGAAATTTAATGATGCCGGCATAGGGAAAAATTGCAGTTTTGGTACTGTTTCAAGTATGCTGAAACTTTAATCGCGTTTTTCTCGGAAAATACGCGTTCCCGGGCCTTATTTGCCGCTTCGGGGTTTCTAAGGGGTATGAAATGACCATTCTGAATTGATTGGTGTTATCAGAAAAAATCAAAATTTTCATCGCAGACCTCTCCAGACTATTGGTCCCAGAATTAGCATCAGAACAAGAAATTTAATGATGCCGGCATAGGGAAAAATTTCAGTTTTGGAGCTGTTTCAAGTATGCTGAAACTTTAATCGCGTTTTTCTCGGAAAATACGCGTTCCCGGGCCTTATTTGCTCCTTCGGGGTTTCTAAAAAATTTTCATAGCAGAACTCTCCAGACTATTGGTCCAGAATTAGCATCAAAACAAGAGATTTAATGATGCCGGCATAGGGAAAAATTGCATAGGCATAGGGAAAAATTGCAGTTTTGGTACTGTTTCAAGTATGCTGAAACTTTAATCGCGTTTTTCTCGGAAAATACGCGTTCCCGGGCCTGATTTGCCGCTTCGGGGTTTCTAAGGGGTATGAAATGACCATTCTGAATCGATTGGCGTTATCAGAAAAAATCAAAATTTTCATCGCTGACCTCTCCAGACTATTGGTCCCAGAATTAGCATCAAAAACAAGAAATTTAATGATGCCGGCATAGGGAAAAATTGCAGTTTTGGTACTGTTTCAAGTATGCTGAAACTTTAATCGCGTTTTTCTCGGAAAATACGCGTTCCCGGGCCTTATTTGCCCCTTCGAGGTTTCTAAGCGGTATCAAATGACCATTCTGAATCGATTGGCGTTATCAGAAAAAATCAAAATTTTCATCGCTGACCTCTCCAGACTATTGGTCCCAGAATTACCATCAAAAACAAGAAATTTAATGATGCCGGCATAGGGCAAAATTGCGGTTTTGGTACTGTTTCAAGTATGCTGAAACTATAATCGCGTTTTTCTCGGAAAATACGCGTTCCCGGGCCTTATTTGCCCCTTCGAGGTTTCTAAGCGGTATCAAATGACCATTCTGAATCGATTGGCGTTATCAGAAAAAATCAAAATTTTCATCGCTGACCTCTCCAGACTATTGGTCCCAGAATTACCATCAAAAACAAGAAATTTAATGATGCCGGCATAGGGCAAAATTGCGGTTTTGGTACTGTTTCAAGTATGCTGAAACTTTAATCGCGTTTTTCTCGGAAAATACGCGTTCCCGCGCCTTATTTGCCCCTTCGGGGTTTCTAAGGGGTATGAAATGACCATTCTGAATCGATTGGTGTTATCAGAAAAAATCAAAATTTTCATCGCTGACCTCTCCAGACTATTGGTCCCAGAATTACCATCAAAAACAAGAAATTTAATGATGCCGGCATAGGGCAAAATTTCAGTTTTGGAGCTGTTTCAAGTATGCTGAAACTTTAATCGCGTTTTTCTCGGAAAATACGCGTTCCCGGGCCTTATTAGCCCCTTCGGGGTTTCTAAGGGGTATGAAATGACCATTCTGAATCGATTGGCGTTATCAGAAAAAATCAAAATTTTCATCGCTGACCTCTCCAGACTATTGGTCCCAGAATTAGCATCAAAAACAAGAAATTTAATGATGCCGGCATAGAGAAAAATTGCAGTTTTGGTACTGTTTCAAGTATGCTGAAACTTTAATCGCGTTTTTCTCGGAAAATACGCGTTCCCGGGCCTTATTTGCCCCTTCGGGGTTTCTAAGGGGTATGAAATGACCATTCTGAATCGATTGGCGTTATCAGAAAAAATCAAAATTTTCATCGCAGACCTCTCCAGACTATTGGTCCCAGAATTAGCATCAGAACAAGAAATTTAATGATGCCGGCATAGGGAAAAATTTCAGTTTTGGAGCTGTTTCAAGTATGCTGAAACTTTAATCGCGTTTTTCTCGGAAGATACGCGTTCCCGGGCCTTATTTGCCCCTTCGGGGTTTCTAAGGGGTATGAAATGACCATTCTGAATCGATTGGCGTTATCAGAAAAAATCAAAATTTTCATCGCTGACCTCTCCAGACTATTGGTCCCAGAATTACCATCAAAAACAAGAAATTTAATGATGCCGGCATAGGGAAAAATTGCAGTTTTGGTACTGTTTCCAGTATGCTGAAACTTTAATCGCGTTTTTCTCGGAAAATACGCGTTCCCGGGCATTATTTGCCCCTTCGGGGTTTCTAAGGGGTATGAAATGACCATTCTGAATCGATTGGCGTTATCAGAAAAAATCAAAATTTTCATCGCAGACCTCTCCAGACTATTGGTCCCAGAATTAGCATCAGAACAAGAAATTTAATGATGCCGGCATAGGGAAAAATTTCAGTTTTGGAGCTGTTTCAAGTATGCTGAAACTTTAATCGCGTTTTTCTCGGAAAATACGCGTTCCCGGGCCTTATTTGCCCCTTCGCGGTTTCTAAGGGGTATGAAATGACCATTCTGAATCGATTGGCGTTATCAGAAAAAATCAAAATTTTCATCGCAGACCTCTCCAGACTATTGGTCCCAGAATTAGCATCAAAACAAGAAATTTAATGATGCCGGCATAGGGAAAAATTTCAGTTTTGGAGCTGTTTCAAGTATGCTGAAACTTTAATCGCGTTTTTCTCGGAAAATACGCGTTCCCGGGCCTTATTTGCTCCTTCGGGGTTTCTAAGGGGTATGAAATGACCATTCTGAATCGATTGGAGTTATCAAAAAAAATCAAAATTTTCATCGCTGAGCTCTCCAGACTGATGGTCCCAGAATAAGCATCAAAAACAAGAAATTTAATTATGCCGGCATAGGGAAAAATTGCAGTTTTGGTACTGTTTCAAGTATGCTGAAACTTTAATCGCGTTTTTCTCGGAAAATACGCGTTCCCGGGCCTTATTTCCCCCTTCGGGGTTTCTAAGGGGTATGAAATGACCATTCTGAATCGATTGGCGTTATCAGAAAAAATCAAAATTTTCATCGCAGAACTCTCCAAACTATTGGTCCAGAATTAGCATCAAAACAAGAAATTTAATGATGCCGGCATAGGGAAAAATTTCAGTTTTGGAGCTGTTTCAAGTATGCTGAAACTTTAATCGCGTTTTTCTCGGAAAATATGCGTTCCCGGGCCTTATTTGCCCCTTCGGGGTTTCTAAGGGGTATGAAATGACCATTCTGAATCGATGGGCGTTATCAGAAAAAATCAAAATTTTCATCGCAGAACTCTCCAGACTATTGGTCCAGAATTAGCATCAAAACAAGAGATTTAATGATGCCGGCATAGGGAAAAATTGCAGTTTTGGTACTGTTTCAAGTATGCTGAAACTTTAATCGCGTTTTTCTCGGAAAATATGCGTTCCCGGGCCTTATTTGCCCCTTCGGGGTTTCTAAGGGGTATGAAATGACCATTCTGAATCGATTGGCGTTATCAGAAAAAATCAAAATTTTCATCGCAGACCTCTCCAGACTATTGGTCCCAGAATTAGCATCAAAACAAGAAATTTAATGATGCCGGCATAGGGAAAAATTTCAGTTTTGGAGCTGTTTCAAGTATGCTGAAACTTTAATCGCGTTTTTCTCGGAAAATACGCGTTCCCGGGCCTTATTTGCCCCTTCGGTTTTCTAAGGGGTATGAAATGACCATTCTGAATCGATTGGCGTTATCAGAAAAAATCAAAATTTTCATCGCTGACCTCTCCAGACTATTGGTCCCAGAATTAGCATCAAAAACAAGAAATTTAATGATGCCGGCATAGGGAAAAATTGCAGTTTTGGTACTGTTTCAAGTATGCTGAAACTCGTTTTTCTCGGAAAATACGCGTTCCCGGGCCTTATTTGCCGCTTCGGGGTTTCTAAGGGGTATGAAATGACCATTCTGAATCGATTGGCGTTATCAGAAAAAATCAAAATTTTCATCGCTGACCTCTCCAGACTATTGGTCCCAGAATTAGCATCAAAAACAAGAAATTTAATGATGCCGGCATAGGGAAAAATTGCAGTTTTGGTACTGTTTCAAGTATGCTGAAACTTTAATCGCGTTTTTCTCGAAAAATACGCGTTCCCGGGCCTTATTTGCCCCTTCGAGGTTTCTAAGGGGTATCAAATGATCATTCTGAATCGATTGGAGTTATCAGAAAAAATCAAAATTTTCATCGCTGACCTCTCCAGACTATTGGTCCCAAAATTACCATCAAAAACAAGAAATTTAATGATGCCGGCATAGGGCAAAATTGCGGTTTTGGTACTGTTTCAAGTATGCTGAAACTTTAATCGCGTTTTTCTCGGAAAATACGCGTTCCCGGGCCTTAGAAGCCCATTCGGGGTTTCTAAGGGGTATGAAATGACCATTCTGAATCGATTGGTGTTATCAGCAAAAATCAAAATTTTCATCGCTGACCTCTCCAGACTATTGGTCCCAGAATTACCATCAAAAACAAGAAATTTAATGATGCCGGCATAGAGAAAAATTGCAGTTTTGGTACTGTTTCAAGTATGCTGAAACTTTAATCGCGTTTTTCTCGGAAGATACGCGTTCCCGGGCCTTATTTGCCCCTTCGGGGTTTCTAAGGGGTATGAAATGACCATTCTGAATCGATTGGCGTTATCAGAAAAAATCAAAATTTTCATCGCTGACCTCTCCAGACTATTGGTCCCAGAATTACCATCAAAAACAAGAAATTTAATGATGCCGGCATAGGGAAAAATTGCAGTTTTGGTACTGTTTCCAGTATGCTGAAACTTTAATCGCGTTTTTCTCGGAAAATACGCGTTCCCGGGCATTATTTGCCCCTTCGGGGTTTCTAAGGGGTATGAAATGACCATTCTGAATCGATTGGCGTTATCAGAAAAAATCAAAATTTTCATCGCAGACCTCTCCAGACTATTGGTCCCAGAATTAGCATCAGAACAAGAAATTTAATGATGCCGGCATAGGGAAAAATTTCAGTTTTGGAGCTGTTTCAAGTATGCTGAAACTTTAATCGCGTTTTTCTCGGAAAATACGCGTTCCCGGGCCTTATTTGCCCCTTCGCGGTTTCTAAGGGGTATGAAATGACCATTCTGAATCGATTGGCGTTATCAGAAAAAATCAAAATTTTCATCGCAGACCTCTCCAGACTATTGGTCCCAGAATTAGCATCAAAACAAGAAATTTAATGATGCCGGCATAGGGAAAAATTTCAGTTTTGGAGCTGTTTCAAGTATGCTGAAACTTTAATCGCGTTTTTCTCGGAAAATACGCGTTCCCGGGCCTTATTTGCTCCTTCGGGGTTTCTAAGGGGTATGAAATGACCATTCTGAATCGATTGGAGTTATCAAAAAAAATCAAAATTTTCATCGCTGAGCTCTCCAGACTGATGGTCCCAGAATAAGCATCAAAAACAAGAAATTTAATTATGCCGGCATAGGGAAAAATTGCAGTTTTGGTACTGTTTCAAGTATGCTGAAACTTTAATCGCGTTTTTCTCGGAAAATACGCGTTCCCGGGCCTTATTTCCCCCTTCGGGGTTTCTAAGGGGTATGAAATGACCATTCTGAATCGATTGGCGTTATCAGAAAAAATCAAAATTTTCATCGCAGAACTCTCCAAACTATTGGTCCAGAATTAGCATCAAAACAAGAAATTTAATGATGCCGGCATAGGGAAAAATTTCAGTTTTGGAGCTGTTTCAAGTATGCTGAAACTTTAATCGCGTTTTTCTCGGAAAATATGCGTTCCCGGGCCTTATTTGCCCCTTCGGGGTTTCTAAGGGGTATGAAATGACCATTCTGAATCGATGGGCGTTATCAGAAAAAATCAAAATTTTCATCGCAGAACTCTCCAGACTATTGGTCCAGAATTAGCATCAAAACAAGAGATTTAATGATGCCGGCATAGGGAAAAATTGCAGTTTTGGTACTGTTTCAAGTATGCTGAAACTTTAATCGCGTTTTTCTCGGAAAATATGCGTTCCCGGGCCTTATTTGCCCCTTCGGGGTTTCTAAGGGGTATGAAATGACCATTCTGAATCGATTGGCGTTATCAGAAAAAATCAAAATTTTCATCGCAGACCTCTCCAGACTATTGGTCCCAGAATTAGCATCAAAACAAGAAATTTAATGATGCCGGCATAGGGAAAAATTTCAGTTTTGGAGCTGTTTCAAGTATGCTGAAACTTTAATCGCGTTTTTCTCGGAAAATACGCGTTCCCGGGCCTTATTTGCCCCTTCGGTTTTCTAAGGGGTATGAAATGACCATTCTGAATCGATTGGCGTTATCAGAAAAAATCAAAATTTTCATCGCTGACCTCTCCAGACTATTGGTCCCAGAATTAGCATCAAAAACAAGAAATTTAATGATGCCGGCATAGGGAAAAATTGCAGTTTTGGTACTGTTTCAAGTATGCTGAAACTCGTTTTTCTCGGAAAATACGCGTTCCCGGGCCTTATTTGCCGCTTCGGGGTTTCTAAGGGGTATGAAATGACCATTCTGAATCGATTGGCGTTATCAGAAAAAATCAAAATTTTCATCGCTGACCTCTCCAGACTATTGGTCCCAGAATTAGCATCAAAAACAAGAAATTTAATGATGCCGGCATAGGGAAAAATTGCAGTTTTGGTACTGTTTCAAGTATGCTGAAACTTTAATCGCGTTTTTCTCGAAAAATACGCGTTCCCGGGCCTTATTTGCCCCTTCGAGGTTTCTAAGGGGTATCAAATGATCATTCTGAATCGATTGGAGTTATCAGAAAAAATCAAAATTTTCATCGCTGACCTCTCCAGACTATTGGTCCCAAAATTACCATCAAAAACAAGAAATTTAATGATGCCGGCATAGGGCAAAATTGCGGTTTTGGTACTGTTTCAAGTATGCTGAAACTTTAATCGCGTTTTTCTCGGAAAATACGCGTTCCCGGGCCTTAGAAGCCCATTCGGGGTTTCTAAGGGGTATGAAATGACCATTCTGAATCGATTGGTGTTATCAGCAAAAATCAAAATTTTCATCGCTGACCTCTCCAGACTATTGGTCCCAGAATTACCATCAAAAACAAGAAATTTAATGATGCCGGCATAGGGCAAAATTGCAGTTTTGGTACTGTTTCAAGTATGCTGAAACTTTAATCGCGTTTTTCTCGGAAAATACGCGTTCCCGGGCCTTATTTGCCCCTTCGGGGTTTCTAAGGGGTATGAAATGACCATTCTGAATCGATTGGCGTTATCAGAAAAAATCAAAATTTTCATCGCAGACCTCTCCAGACTATTGGTCCCAGAATTAGCATCAGAACAAGAAATTTAATGATGCCGGCATAGGGAAAAATTTCAGTTTTGGAGCTGTTTCAAGTATGCTGAAACTTTAATCGCGTTTTTCTCGGAAGATACGCGTTCCCGGGCCTTATTTGCCCCTTCGGGGTTTCTAAGGGGTATGAAATGACCATTCTGAATCGATTGGCGTTATCAGAAAAAATCAAAATTTTCATCGCTGACCTCTCCAGACTATTGGTCCCAGAATTACCATCAAAAACAAGAAATTTAATGATGCCGGCATAGGGAAAAATTGCAGTTTTGGTACTGTTTCCAGTATGCTGAAACTTTAATCGCGTTTTTCTCGGAAAATACGCGTTCCCGGGCATTATTTGCCCCTTCGGGGTTTCTAAGGGGTATGAAATGACCATTCTGAATCGATTGGCGTTATCAGAAAAAATCAAAATTTTCATCGCAGACCTCTCCAGACTATTGGTCCCAGAATTAGCATCAGAACAAGAAATTTAATGATGCCGGCATAGGGAAAAATTTCAGTTTTGGAGCTGTTTCAAGTATGCTGAAACTTTAATCGCGTTTTTCTCGGAAAATACGCGTTCCCGGGCCTTATTTGCCCCTTCGCGGTTTCTAAGGGGTATGAAATGACCATTCTGAATCGATTGGCGTTATCAGAAAAAATCAAAATTTTCATCGCAGACCTCTCCAGACTATTGGTCCCAGAATTAGCATCAAAACAAGAAATTTAATGATGCCGGCATAGGGAAAAATTTCAGTTTTGGAGCTGTTTCAAGTATGCTGAAACTTTAATCGCGTTTTTCTCGGAAAATACGCGTTCCCGGGCCTTATTTGCTCCTTCGGGGTTTCTAAGGGGTATGAAATGACCATTCTGAATCGATTGGAGTTATCAAAAAAAATCAAAATTTTCATCGCTGAGCTCTCCAGACTGATGGTCCCAGAATAAGCATCAAAAACAAGAAATTTAATTATGCCGGCATAGGGAAAAATTGCAGTTTTGGTACTGTTTCAAGTATGCTGAAACTTTAATCGCGTTTTTCTCGGAAAATACGCGTTCCCGGGCCTTATTTCCCCCTTCGGGGTTTCTAAGGGGTATGAAATGACCATTCTGAATCGATTGGCGTTATCAGAAAAAATCAAAATTTTCATCGCAGAACTCTCCAAACTATTGGTCCAGAATTAGCATCAAAACAAGAAATTTAATGATGCCGGCATAGGGAAAAATTTCAGTTTTGGAGCTGTTTCAAGTATGCTGAAACTTTAATCGCGTTTTTCTCGGAAAATATGCGTTCCCGGGCCTTATTTGCCCCTTCGGGGTTTCTAAGGGGTATGAAATGACCATTCTGAATCGATGGGCGTTATCAGAAAAAATCAAAATTTTCATCGCAGAACTCTCCAGACTATTGGTCCAGAATTAGCATCAAAACAAGAGATTTAATGATGCCGGCATAGGGAAAAATTGCAGTTTTGGTACTGTTTCAAGTATGCTGAAACTTTAATCGCGTTTTTCTCGGAAAATATGCGTTCCCGGGCCTTATTTGCCCCTTCGGGGTTTCTAAGGGGTATGAAATGACCATTCTGAATCGATTGGCGTTATCAGAAAAAATCAAAATTTTCATCGCAGACCTCTCCAGACTATTGGTCCCAGAATTAGCATCAAAACAAGAAATTTAATGATGCCGGCATAGGGAAAAATTTCAGTTTTGGAGCTGTTTCAAGTATGCTGAAACTTTAATCGCGTTTTTCTCGGAAAATACGCGTTCCCGGGCCTTATTTGCCCCTTCGGTTTTCTAAGGGGTATGAAATGACCATTCTGAATCGATTGGCGTTATCAGAAAAAATCAAAATTTTCATCGCTGACCTCTCCAGACTATTGGTCCCAGAATTAGCATCAAAAACAAGAAATTTAATGATGCCGGCATAGGGAAAAATTGCAGTTTTGGTACTGTTTCAAGTATGCTGAAACTCGTTTTTCTCGGAAAATACGCGTTCCCGGGCCTTATTTGCCGCTTCGGGGTTTCTAAGGGGTATGAAATGACCATTCTGAATCGATTGGCGTTATCAGAAAAAATCAAAATTTTCATCGCTGACCTCTCCAGACTATTGGTCCCAGAATTAGCATCAAAAACAAGAAATTTAATGATGCCGGCATAGGGAAAAATTGCAGTTTTGGTACTGTTTCAAGTATGCTGAAACTTTAATCGCGTTTTTCTCGAAAAATACGCGTTCCCGGGCCTTATTTGCCCCTTCGAGGTTTCTAAGGGGTATCAAATGATCATTCTGAATCGATTGGAGTTATCAGAAAAAATCAACATTTTCATCGCTGACCTCTCCAGACTATTGGTCCCAGAATTACCATCAAAAACAAGAAATTTAATGATGCCGGCATAGGGCAAAATTGCGGTTTTGGTACTGTTTCAAGTATGCTGAAACTTTAATCGCGTTTTTCTCGGAAAATACGCGTTCCCGGGCCTTAGAAGCCCCTTCGGGGTTTCTAAGGGGTATGAAATGACCATTCTGAATCGATTGGTGTTATCAGCAAAAATCAAAATTTTCATCGCTGACCTCTCCAGACTATTGGTCCCAGAATTACCATCAAAAACAAGAAATTTAATGATGCCGGCATAGGGCAAAATTGCAGTTTTGGTACTGTTTCAAGTATGCTGAAACTTTAATCGCGTTTTTCTCGGAAAATACGCGTTCCCGGGCCTTATTTGCCCCTTCGGGGTTTCTAAGGGGTATGAAATGACCATTCTGAATCGATTGGCGTTATCAGAAAAAATCAAAATTTTCATCGCAGACCTCTCCAGACTATTGGTCCCAGAATTAGCATCAGAACAAGAAATTTAATGATGCCGGCATAGGGAAAAATTTCAGTTTTGGAGCTGTTTCAAGTATGCTGAAACTTTAATCGCGTTTTTCTCGGAAAATACGCGATCCCGGGCCTTATTTGCCCCTTCGGGGTTTCTAAGGGGTATGAAATGACCATTCTGAATCGATTGGCGTTATCAGAAAAAATCAACATTTTCATCGCTGACCTCTCCAGACTATTGGTCCCAGAATTAGCATCAAAAACAAGAAATTTAATGATGCCGGCATAGGGAAAAATTGCAGTTTTAGTACTGTTTCAAGTATGCTGAAACTTTAATCGCGTTTTTCTCGGAAAATACGCGTTCCCGGGCCTTATTTGCCCCTTCGGGGTTTCTAAGGGGTATGAAATGACCATTCTGAATCGATTGGCGTTATCAGAAAAAATCAAAATTTTCATCGCAGACCTCTCCAGACTATTGGTCCCAGAATTAGCATCAGAACAAGAAATT
The DNA here is from genome assembly GCA_964036015.1 of Leptarthrus brevirostris. Lineage (NCBI taxonomy): Eukaryota > Metazoa > Arthropoda > Insecta > Diptera > Asilidae > Leptarthrus > Leptarthrus brevirostris. Next base: position 29,517,358 of record OZ038371.1, read on the forward strand.
TAATGATGCCGGCATAGGGAAAAATTTCAGTTTTGGAGCTGTTTCAAGTATGCTGAAACTTTAATCGCGTTTTTCTCGGAAAATACGCGTTCCCGGGCCTTATTTGCCCCTTCGGGGTTTCTAAGGGGTATGAAATGACCATTCTGAATCGATTGGCGTTATCAGAAAAAATCAACATTTTCATCGCTGACCTCTCCAGACTATTGGTCCCAGAATTAGCATCAAAAACAAGAAATTTAATGATGCCGGCATAGGGAAAAATTGCAGTTTTGGTACTGTTTCAAGTATGCTGAAACTTTAATCGCGTTTTTCTCGGAAAATACGCGTTCCCGGGCCTTATTTGCCCCTTCGGGGTTTCTAAGGGGTATGAAATGACCATTCTGAATCGATTGGCGTTATCAGAAAAAATCAAAATTTTCATCGCAGACCTCTCCAGACTATTGGTCCCAGAATTAGCATCAGAACAAGAAATTTAATGATGCATAGGGAAAAATTTCAGTTTTGGAGCTGTTTCAAGTATGCTGAAACTTTAATCGCGTTTTTCTCGGAAAATACGCGTTCCCGGGCCTTATTTGCCCCTTCGCGGTTTCTAAGGGGTATGAAATGACCATTCTGAATCGATTGGCGTTATCAGAAAAAATCAAAATTTTCATCGCAGACCTCTCCAGACTATTGGTCCCAGAATTAGCATCAAAACAAGAAATTTAATGATGCCGGCATAGGGAAAAATTTCAGTTTTGGAGCTGTTTCAAGTATGCTGAAACTTTAATCGCGTTTTTCTCGGGAAATACGCGTTCCCGGGCCTTATTTGCCCCTTCGGGGTTCCTAGGGGGTATGAAATGACCATTCTGAATCGATTGGCGTTATCAGAAAAAATCAAAATTTTCATCGCAGAACTCTCCAGACTATTGGTCCAGAATTAGCATCAAAACAAGAAATTTAATGATGCCGGCATAGGGAAAAATTGCAGTTTTGGTACTGTTTCAAGTATGCTGAAACTTTAATCGCTTTTTTCTCGGAAAATACGCGTTCCCGGGCCTTATTTGCCCCTTCGGCGTTTCTAAGGGGTCTGAAATGACCATTCTGAATCGATTGGCGTTATCAGAAAAAATCAAAATTTTCATCGCTGACTTCTCCAGACTATTGGTCCCAGAATTAGCATCAAAAACAAGAAATTTAATGATGCCGGCATAGGGAAAAATTGCAGTTTTGGTACTGTTTCAAGTATGCTGAAACTTTAATCGCGTTTTTCTCGGAAAATACGCGTTCCCGGGCCTTATTTGCCCCTTCGGGGTTTCTAAGGGGTATGAAATGACCATTCTGAATCGATTAGCGTTATCAGAAAAAATCAAAATTTTCATCGCAGACCTCTCCAGACTATTGGTCCCAGAATTAGCATCAGAACAAGAAATTTAATGATGCCGGCATAGGGAAAAATTTCAGTTTTGGAGCTGTTTCAAGTATGCTGAAACTTTAATCGCGTTTTTCTCGGAAAATACGCGTTCCCGGGCCTTATTTGCCCCTTCGAGGTTTCTAAGGGGTATGAAATGACCATTCTGAATCGATTGGCGTTATCAGAAAAAATCAAAATTTTCATCGCAGACCTCTCCAGACTATTGGTCCCAGAATTAGCATCAAAAACAAGAAATTTTATGATGCCGGCATAGGGCAAAATTGCAGTTTTGGTACTGTTTCAAGTATGCTGAAACTTTAATCGAGTTTTTCTCGGGAAATACGCGTTCCCGGGCCTTATTTGCCCCTTCGGGGTTCCTAGGGGGTATGAAATGACCATTCTGAATCGATTGGCGTTATCAGAAAAAATCAAAATTTTCATCGCAGAACTCTCCAGACTATTGGTCCCAGAATTAGCATCAAAACAAGAAATTTAATGATGCCGGCATAGGGAAAAATTTCAGTTTTGGAGCTGTTTCAAGTATGCTGAAACTTTAATCGCGTTTTTCTCGGAAAATACGCGTTCTCGGGCCTTATTTTCCCCATCGGGGTTTCTAAGGGGTATGAAATGACCATTCTGAATCGATTGGCGTTATCAGAAAACATCAAAATTTTCATCGCTGACCTCTCCAGACTATTGGTCCCAGTATTACCATCAAAAACAAGAAATTTTATGATGCCGGCATAGGGCAAAATTGCAGTTTTGGTACTGTTTCAAGTATGCTGAAACTTTAATCGCGTTTTTCTCGGAAAATACGCGTTCCCGGGCCTTATTTGCCCCTTCGAGGTTTCTAAGGGGTATGAAATGACCATTCTGAATCGATTGGCGTTATCAGAAAAAATCAAAATTTTCATCGCAGACCTCTCCAGACTATTGGTCCCAGAATTAGCATCAGAACAAGAAATTTAATTATGCCAGCATAGGGAAAAATTTCAGTTTTGGAGCTGTTTCAAGTATGCTGAAACTTTAATCGCGTTTTTCTCGGAAAATACGCGTTCCCGGGCCTTATTTGCCCCTTCGCGGTTCTAAGGGGTATGAAATGACCATTCTGAATCGATTGGCGTTATCAGAAAAAATCAAAATTTTCATCGCAGACCTCTCCAGACTATTGGTCCCAGAATTAGCATCAAAACAAGAAATTTAATGATGCCGGCATAGGGAAAAATTTCAGTTTTGGAGCTGTTTCAAGTATGCTGAAACTTTAATCGCGTTTTTCTCGGGAAATACGCGTTCCCGGGCCTTATTTGCCCCTTCGGGGTTCCTAGGGGGTATGAAATGACCATTCTGAATCGATTGGCGTTATCAGAAAAAATCAAAATTTTCATCGCAGAACTCTCCAGACTATTGGTCTAGAATTAGCATCAAAACAAGAAATTTAATGATGCCGGCATAGGGAAAAATTGCAGTTTTGGTACTGTTTCAAGTATGCTGAAACTTTAATCGCTTTTTTCTCGGAAAATACGCGTTCCCGGGCCTTATTTGCCCCTTCGGCGTTTCTAAGGGGTCTGAAATGACCATTCTGAATCGATTGGCGTTATCAGAAAAAATCAAAATTTTCATCGCTGACCTCTCCAGACTATTGGTCCCAGAATTAGCATCAAAAACAAGAAATTTAATGATGCCGGCATAGGGAAAAATTGCAGTTTTGGTACTGTTTCAAGTATGCTGAAACTTTAATCGCGTTTTTCTCGGAAAATACGCGTTCCCGGGCCTTATTTGCCCCTTCGGGGTTTCTAAGGGGTATGAAATGACCATTCTGAATCGATTAGCGTTATCAGAAAAAATCAAAATTTTCATCGCAGACCTCTCCAGACTATTGGTCCCAGAATTAGCATCAGAACAAGAAATTTAATGATGCCGGCATAGGGAAAAATTTCAGTTTTGGAGCTGTTTCAAGTATGCTGAAACTTTAATCGCGTTTTTCTCGGAAAATACGCGTTCCCGGGCCTTATTTGCCCCTTCGGGGTTCCTAGGGGGTATGAAATGACCATTCTGAATCGATTGGCGTTATCAGAAAAAATCAAAATTTTCATCGCAGACCTCTCCAGACTATTGGTCCCAGAATTAGCATCAGAACAAGAAATTTAATGATGCCGGCATAGGGAAAAATTTCAGTTTTGGAGCTGTTTCAAGTATGCTGAAACTTTAATCGCGTTTTTCTCGGAAAATACGCGTTCCCGGGCCTTATTTGCCCCTTCGGGGTTTCTAAGGGGTATGAAATGACCATTCTGAATCGATTGGCGTTATCAGAAAAAATCAACATTTTCATCGCTGACCTCTCCAGACTATTGGTCCCAGAATTAGCATCAAAAACAAGAAATTTAATGATGCCGGCATAGGGAAAAATTGCAGTTTTGGTACTGTTTCAAGTATGCTGAAACTTTAATCGCGTTTTTCTCGGAAAATACGCGTTCCCGGGCCTTATTTGCCCCTTCGGGGTTTCTAAGGGGTATGAAATGACCATTCTGAATCGATTGGCGTTATCAGAAAAAATCAAAATTTTCATCGCAGACCTCTCCAGACTATTGGTCCCAGAATTAGCATCAGAACAAGAAATTTAATGATGCATAGGGAAAAATTTCAGTTTTGGAGCTGTTTCAAGTATGCTGAAACTTTAATCGCGTTTTTCTCGGAAAATACGCGTTCCCGGGCCTTATTTGCCCCTTCGCGGTTTCTAAGGGGTATGAAATGACCATTCTGAATCGATTGGCGTTATCAGAAAAAATCAAAATTTTCATCGCAGACCTCTCCAGACTATTGGTCCCAGAATTAGCATCAAAACAAGAAATTTAATGATGCCGGCATAGGGAAAAATTTCAGTTTTGGAGCTGTTTCAAGTATGCTGAAACTTTAATCGCGTTTTTCTCGGGAAATACGCGTTCCCGGGCCTTATTTGCCCCTTCGGGGTTCCTAGGGGGTATGAAATGACCATTCTGAATCGATTGGCGTTATCAGAAAAAATCAAAATTTTCATCGCAGAACTCTCCAGACTATTGGTCCAGAATTAGCATCAAAACAAGAAATTTAATGATGCCGGCATAGGGAAAAATTGCAGTTTTGGTACTGTTTCAAGTATGCTGAAACTTTAATCGCGTTTTTCTCGGAAAATACGAGTATGCTGAAACTTTAATCGCGTTTTTCTCGGAAAATACGCGTTCCCGGGCCTTATTTGCCCCTTCGCGGTTCTAAGGGGTATGAAATGACCATTCTGAATCGATTGGCGTTATCAGAAAAAATCAAAATTTTCATCGCAGACCTCTCCAGACTATTGGTCCCAGAATTAGCATCAAAACAAGAAATTTAATGATGCCGGCATAGGGAAAAATTTCAGTTTTGGAGCTGTTTCAAGTATGCTGAAACTTTAATCGCGTTTTTCTCGGGAAATACGCGTTCCCGGGCCTTATTTGCCCCTTCGGGGTTCCTAGGGGGTATGAAATGACCATTCTGAATCGATTGGCGTTATCAGAAAAAATCAAAATTTTCATCGCAGAACTCTCCAGACTATTGGTCTAGAATTAGCATCAAAACAAGAAATTTAATGATGCCGGCATAGGGAAAAATTGCAGTTTTGGTACTGTTTCAAGTATGCTGAAACTTTAATCGCTTTTTTCTCGGAAAATACGCGTTCCCGGGCCTTATTTGCCCCTTCGGCGTTTCTAAGGGGTCTGAAATGACCATTCTGAATCGATTGGCGTTATCAGAAAAAATCAAAATTTTCATCGCTGACCTCTCCAGACTATTGGTCCCAGAATTAGCATCAAAAACAAGAAATTTAATGATGCCGGCATAGGGAAAAATTGCAGTTTTGGTACTGTTTCAAGTATGCTGAAACTTTAATCGCGTTTTTCTCGGAAAATACGCGTTCCCGGGCCTTATTTGCCCCTTCGGGGTTTCTAAGGGGTATGAAATGACCATTCTGAATCGATTAGCGTTATCAGAAAAAATCAAAATTTTCATCGCAGACCTCTCCAGACTATTGGTCCCAGAATTAGCATCAGAACAAGAAATTTAATGATGCCGGCATAGGGAAAAATTTCAGTTTTGGAGCTGTTTCAAGTATGCTGAAACTTTAATCGCGTTTTTCTCGGAAAATACGCGTTCCCGGGCCTTATTTGCCCCTTCGGGGTTCCTAGGGGGTATGAAATGACCATTCTGAATCGATTGGCGTTATCAGAAAAAATCAAAATTTTCATCGCAGACCTCTCCAGACTATTGGTCCCAGAATTAGCATCAGAACAAGAAATTTAATGATGCCGGCATAGGGAAAAATTTCAGTTTTGGAGCTGTTTCAAGTATGCTGAAACTTTAATCGCGTTTTTCTCGGAAAATACGCGTTCCCGGGCCTTATTTGCCCCTTCGGGGTTTCTAAGGGGTATGAAATGACCATTCTGAATCGATTGGCGTTATCAGAAAAAATCAACATTTTCATCGCTGACCTCTCCAGACTATTGGTCCCAGAATTAGCATCAAAAACAAGAAATTTAATGATGCCGGCATAGGGAAAAATTGCAGTTTTGGTACTGTTTCAAGTATGCTGAAACTTTAATCGCGTTTTTCTCGGAAAATACGCGTTCCCGGGCCTTATTTGCCCCTTCGGGGTTTCTAAGGGGTATGAAATGACCATTCTGAATCGATTGGCGTTATCAGAAAAAATCAAAATTTTCATCGCAGACCTCTCCAGACTATTGGTCCCAGAATTAGCATCAGAACAAGAAATTTAATGATGCATAGGGAAAAATTTCAGTTTTGGAGCTGTTTCAAGTATGCTGAAACTTTAATCGCGTTTTTCTCGGAAAATACGCGTTCCCGGGCCTTATTTGCCCCTTCGCGGTTTCTAAGGGGTATGAAATGACCATTCTGAATCGATTGGCGTTATCAGAAAAAATCAAAATTTTCATCGCAGACCTCTCCAGACTATTGGTCCCAGAATTAGCATCAAAACAAGAAATTTAATGATGCCGGCATAGGGAAAAATTTCAGTTTTGGAGCTGTTTCAAGTATGCTGAAACTTTAATCGCGTTTTTCTCGGGAAATACGCGTTCCCGGGCCTTATTTGCCCCTTCGGGGTTCCTAGGGGGTATGAAATGACCATTCTGAATCGATTGGCGTTATCAGAAAAAATCAAAATTTTCATCGCAGAACTCTCCAGACTATTGGTCCAGAATTAGCATCAAAACAAGAAATTTAATGATGCCGGCATAGGGAAAAATTGCAGTTTTGGTACTGTTTCAAGTATGCTGAAACTTTAATCGCGTTTTTCTCGGAAAATACGCGTTCCCGGGCCTTATTTGCCCCTTCGAGGTTTCTAAGGGGTATGAAATGACCATTCTGAATCGATTGGCGTTATCAGAAAAAATCAAAATTTTCATCGCAGACCTCTCCAGACTATTGGTCCCAGAATTAGCATCAAAAACAAGAAATTTTATGATGCCGGCATAGGGCAAAATTGCAGTTTTGGTACTGTTTCAAGTATGCTGAAACTTTAATCGAGTTTTTCTCGGGAAATACGCGTTCCCGGGCCTTATTTGCCCCTTCGGGGTTCCTAGGGGGTATGAAATGACCATTCTGAATCGATTGGCGTTATCAGAAAAAATCAAAATTTTCATCGCAGAACTCTCCAGACTATTGGTCCCAGAATTAGCATCAAAACAAGAAATTTAATGATGCCGGCATAGGGAAAAATTTCAGTTTTGGAGCTGTTTCAAGTATGCTGAAACTTTAATCGCGTTTTTCTCGGAAAATACGCGTTCTCGGGCCTTATTTTCCCCATCGGGGTTTCTAAGGGGTATGAAATGACCATTCTGAATCGATTGGCGTTATCAGAAAACATCAAAATTTTCATCGCTGACCTCTCCAGACTATTGGTCCCAGTATTACCATCAAAAACAAGAAATTTTATGATGCCGGCATAGGGCAAAATTGCAGTTTTGGTACTGTTTCAAGTATGCTGAAACTTTAATCGCGTTTTTCTCGGAAAATACGCGTTCCCGGGCCTTATTTGCCCCTTCGAGGTTTCTAAGGGGTATGAAATGACCATTCTGAATCGATTGGCGTTATCAGAAAAAATCAAAATTTTCATCGCAGACCTCTCCAGACTATTGGTCCCAGAATTAGCATCAGAACAAGAAATTTAATTATGCCAGCATAGGGAAAAATTTCAGTTTTGGAGCTGTTTCAAGTATGCTGAAACTTTAATCGCGTTTTTCTCGGAAAATACGCGTTCCCGGGCCTTATTTGCCCCTTCGCGGTTTCTAAGGGGTATGAAATGACCATTCTGAATCGATTGGCGTTATCAGAAAAAATCAAAATTTTCATCGCAGACCTCTCCAGACTATTGGTCCCAGAATTAGCATCAAAACAAGAAATTTAATGATGCCGGCATAGGGAAAAATTTCAGTTTTGGAGCTGTTTCAAGTATGCTGAAACTTTAATCGCTTTTTTCTCGGAAAATACGCGTTCCCGGGCCTTATTTGCCCCTTCGGCGTTTCTAAGGGGTCTGAAATGACCATTCTGAATCGATTGGCGTTATCAGAAAAAATCAAAATTTTCATCGCTGACCTCTCCAGACTATTGGTCCCAGAATTAGCATCAAAAACAAGAAATTTAATGATGCCGGCATAGGGAAAAATTGCAGTTTTGGTACTGTTTCAAGTATGCTGAAACTTTAATCGCGTTTTTCTCGGAAAATACGCGTTCCCGGGCCTTATTTGCCCCTTCGGGGTTTCTAAGGGGTATGAAATGACCATTCTGAATCGATTAGCGTTATCAGAAAAAATCAAAATTTTCATCGCAGACCTCTCCAGACTATTGGTCCCAGAATTAGCATCAGAACAAGAAATTTAATGATGCCGGCATAGGGAAAAATTTCAGTTTTGGAGCTGTTTCAAGTATGCTGAAACTTTAATCGCGTTTTTCTCGGAAAATACGCGTTCCCGGGCCTTATTTGCCCCTTCGGGGTTCCTAGGGGGTATGAAATGACCATTCTGAATCGATTGGCGTTATCAGAAAAAATCAAAATTTTCATCGCAGAACTCTCCAGACTATTGGTCCCAGAATTAGCATCAAAACAAGAAATTTAATGATGCCGGCATAGGGAAAAATTGCAGTTTTGGAGCTGTTTCAAGTATGCTGAAACTTTAATCGCGTTTTTCTCGGAAAATACGCGTTCTCGGGCCTTATTTTCCCCATCGGGGTTTCTAAGGGGTATGAAATGACCATTCTGAATCGATTGGCGTTATCAGAAAACATCAAAATTTTCATCGCTGACCTCTCCAGACTATTGGTCTCAGAATTAGCATCAAAAACAAGAAATTTAATGATGCCGGCATAGGGAAAAATTGCAGTTTTGGTACTGTTTCAAGTATGCTGAAACTTTAATCGCGTTTTTCTCGGAAAATACGCGTTCCCGGGCCTTATTTGCCCCTTCGGGATTTCTAAGGGGTATGAAATGACCATTCTGAATCGATTGGCGTTATCAGAAAAAATCAAAATTTTCATCGCTGACCTCTCCAGACTATTGGTGTTTCAAGTATGCTGAAGCTTTAATCGCGTTTTTCTCGGAAAATACGCGTTCCCGGGCCTTATTTGCCCCTTCGGGGTTTCTAAGGGGTATGAAATGACCATTCTGAATCGATTGGCGTTATCAGAAAAAATCAAAATTTTCATCGCTGACCTCTCCAGACTATTGGTCCCAGAATTAGCATCAAAAACAAGAAATTTAATGATGCCGGCATGGGGAAAAATTTCAGTTTTGGAGCTGTTTCAAGTATGCTGAAACTTTAATCGCGTTTTTCTCGGAAAATACGCGTTCCCGGGCCTTATTTGCCCCTTCGGGGTTTCTAAGGGGTATGAAATGACCATTCTGAATCGATTGGCGTTATCAGAAAAAATCAAAATTTTCATCGCAGACCTCTCCAGACTATTGGTCCCAGAATTAGCATCAAAAACAAGAAATTTAATGATGCCGGCATAGGGCAAAATTGCAGTTTGGGTACTGTTTCAAGTATGCTGAAACTTTAATCGCGTTTTTCTCGGGAAATACGCGTTCCCGGGCCTTATTTGCCCCTTCGGGGTTTCTAAGGGGTATGAAATGACCATTCTGAATCGATTGGCGTTATCAGAAAAAATCAAAATTTTCATCGCTGACCTCTCCAGACTATTGGTCCCAGAATTAGCATCAAAAACAAGAAATTTAATGATGCCGGCATAGGGCAAAATTGCAGTTTGGGTACTGTTTCAAGTATGCTGAAACTTTAATCGCGTTTTTCTCGGGAAATACGCGTTCCCGGGCCTTATTTGCCCCTTCGGGGTTTCTAAGAGGTATGAAATGACCATTCTGAATCGATTGGCGTTATCAGAAAAAATCAAAATTTTCATCGCTGACCTCTCCAGACTATTGGTGTTTCAAGTATGCTGAAGCTTTAATCGCGTTTTTCTCGGAAAATACGCGTTCCCGGGCCTTATTTGCCCCTTCGGGGTTTCTAAGGGGTATGAAATGACCATTCTGAATCGATTGGCGTTATCAGAAAAAATCAAAATTTTCATCGCTGACCTCTCCAGACTATTGGTCCCAGAATTAACATCAAAAACAAGAAATTTAATGATGCCGGCATAGGGCAAAATTGCAGTTTTGGTACTGTTTCAAGTATGCTGAAACTTTCATCGCGTTTTTCTCGGAGAATACGCGTTCCCGGGCCTTATTTACCCTTTCGGGCTTTCTAAGGGTTATGAAATGACCATTCTGAATCGATTGGCGTTATCAGAAAAAACCCAAATTTTTAACGCTGACCTCTCCAGACTATTGGTCCCAGAATTAACATCAAAAACAAGAAATTTCATGATGCCGGCATAGGGAAAAATTGCAGTTTTGGTACTGTTACAAGTATGCTGAAACTTTCATCGCGTTTTTCTCGGAGAATACGCGTTCCCGGGCCTTATTTACCCTTTCGGGCTTTCTAAGGGTTATGAAATGACCATTCTGAATCGATTGGCGTTATCAGAAAAAACCCAAATTTTTAACGCTGACCTCTCCAGACTATTGGTCCCAGAATTAACATCAAAAACAAGAAATTTCATGATGCCGGCATAGGGAAAAATTTCAGTTTTGGAGCTGTTTCAAGTATGCTGAAACTTTAATCGCGTTTTTCTCGGAAAATACGCGTTCCCGGGCCTTATTTGCCCCTTCGGGGTTTCTAAGGGGTATGAAATGACCATTCTGAATCGATTGGCGTTATCAGAAAAAATCAACATTTTCATCGCTGACCTCTCCAGACTATTGGTCCCAGAATTAGCATCAAAAACAAGAAATTTAATGATGCCGGCATAGGGAAAAATTGCAGTTTTGGTACTGTTTCAAGTATGCTGAAACTTTAATCGCGTTTTTCTCGGAAAATACGCGTTCCCGGGCCTTATTTGCCCCTTCGGGGTTTCTAAGGGGTATGAAATGACCATTCTGAATCGATTGGCGTTATCAGAAAAAATCAAAATTTTCATCGCAGACCTCTCCAGACTATTGGTCCCAGAATTAGCATCAGAACAAGAAATTTAATGATGCATAGGGAAAAATTTCAGTTTTGGAGCTGTTTCAAGTATGCTGAAACTTTAATCGCGTTTTTCTCGGAAAATACGCGTTCCCGGGCCTTATTTGCCCCTTCGCGGTTTCTAAGGGGTATGAAATGACCATTCTGAATCGATTGGCGTTATCAGAAAAAATCAAAATTTTCATCGCAGACCTCTCCAGACTATTGGTCCCAGAATTAGCATCAAAACAAGAAATTTAATGATGCCGGCATAGGGAAAAATTTCAGTTTTGGAGCTGTTTCAAGTATGCTGAAACTTTAATCGCGTTTTTCTCGGGAAATACGCGTTCCCGGGCCTTATTTGCCCCTTCGGCGTTTCTAAGGGGTCTGAAATGACCATTCTGAATCGATTGGCGTTATCAGAAAAAATCAAAATTTTCATCGCTGACCTCTCCAGACTATTGGTCCCAGAATTAGCATCAAAAACAAGAAATTTAATGATGCCGGCATAGGGAAAAATTGCAGTTTTGGTACTGTTTCAAGTATGCTGAAACTTTAATCGCGTTTTTCTCGGAAAATACGCGTTCCCGGGCCTTATTTGCCCCTTCGGGGTTTCTAAGGGGTATGAAATGACCATTCTGAATCGATTAGCGTTATCAGAAAAAATCAAAATTTTCATCGCAGACCTCTCCAGACTATTGGTCCCAGAATTAGCATCAGAACAAGAAATTTAATGATGCCGGCATAGGGAAAAATTTCAGTTTTGGAGCTGTTTCAAGTATGCTGAAACTTTAATCGCGTTTTTCTCGGAAAATACGCGTTCCCGGGCCTTATTTGCCCCTTCGAGGTTTCTAAGGGGTATGAAATGACCATTCTGAATCGATTGGCGTTATCAGAAAAAATCAAAATTTTCATCGCAGACCTCTCCAGACTATTGGTCCCAGAATTAGCATCAAAACAAGAAATTTAATGATGCCGGCATAGGGAAAAATTGCAGTTTTGGTACTGTTTCAAGTATGCTGAAACTTTAATCGCGTTTTTCTCGGGAAATACGCGTTCCCGGGCCTTATTTGCCCCTTCGGGATTCCTAGGGGGTATGAAATGACCATTCTGAATCGATTGGCGTTATCAGAAAAAATCAAAATTTTCATCGCTGACCTCTCCAGACTATTGGTGTTTCAAGTATGCTGAAGCTTTAATCGCGTTTTTCTCGGAAAATACGCGTTCCCGGGCCTTATTTGCCCCTTCGGGGTTTCTAAGGGGTATGAAATGACCATTCTGAATCGATTGGCGTTATCAGAAAAAATCAAAATTTTCATCGCTGACCTCTCCAGACTATTGGTCCCAGAGTTAGCATCAAAAACAAGAAATTTAATGATGCCGGCATAGGGCAAAATTGCAGTTTGGGTACTGTTTCAAGTATGCTGAAACTTTAATCGCGTTTTTCTCGGAAAATACGCGTTCTCGGGCCTTATTTACCCTTTCGGGCGTTCTAAGAGTTATGAAATGACCATTCTGAATCGATTGGCGTTATCAGAAAAAATCAAAATTTTCATCGCTGACCTCTCCAGACTATTGGTGTTTCAAGTATGCTGAAGCTTTAATCGCGTTTTTCTCGGAAAATACGCGTTCCCGGGCCTTATTTGCCCCTTCGGGGTTTCTAAGGGATATGAAATGACCATTCTGAATCGATTGGCGTTATCAGAAAAAATCAAAATTTTCATCGCTGACCTCTCCAGACTATTGGTCCCAGAGTTAGCATCAAAAACAAGAAATTTAATGATGCCGGCATAGGGCAAAATTGCAGTTTTGGTACTGTTTCACGTATGCTGAAACTTTAATCGCGTTTTTCTCGGAAAATACGCGTTCTCGGGCCTTATTTACCCTTTCGGGCGTTCTAAGAGTTATGAAATGACCATTCTGAATCGATTGGCGTTATCAGAAAAAATCAAAATTTTCATCGCTGACCTCTCCAGACTATTGGTGTTTCAAGTATGCTGAAGCTTTAATCGCGTTTTTCTCGGAAAATACGCGTTCCCGGGCCTTATTTGCCCCTTCGGGGTTTCTAAGGGATATGAAATGACCATTCTGAATCGATTGGCGTTATCAGAAAAAATCAAAATTTTCATCGCTGACCTCTCCAGACTATTGGTCCCAGAGTTAGCATCAAAAACAAGAAATTTAATGATGCCGGCATAGGGCAAAATTGCAGTTTTGGTACTGTTTCACGTATGCTGAAACTTTAATCGCGTTTTTCTCGGAAAATACGCGTTCTCGGGCCTTATTTACCCTTTCGGGCGTTCTAAGAGTTATGAAATGACCATTCTGAATCGATTGGCGTTATCAGAAAAAATCAAAATTTTCATCGCTGACCTCTCCAGACTATTGGTCCCAGAATTAACATCAAAAACAAGAAATTTAATGATGCCGGCATAGGGCAAAATTGCAGTTTTGGTACTGTTTCAAGTATGCTGAAACTTTCATCGCGTTTTTCTCGGAGAATACGCGTTCCCGGGCCTTATTTACCCTTTCGGGCTTTCTAAGGGTTATGAAATGACCATTCTGAATCGATTGGCGTTATCAGAAAAAACCCAAATTTTTAACGCTGACCTCTCCAGACTATTGGTCCCAGAATTAACATCAAAAACAAGAAATTTCATGATGCCGGCATAGGGAAAAATTGCAGTTTTGGTACTGTTACAAGTATGCTGAAACTTTCATCGCGTTTTTCTCGGAGAATACGCGTTCCCGGGCCTTATTTGCCCCTTCGGGGTTTCTAAGGGGTATGAAATGACCATTCTGAATCGATTGGCGTTATCAGAAAAAATCAAAATTTTCATCGCTGACCTCTCCAGACTATTGGTCCAAGAGTTAGCATCAAAAACAAGAAATTTAATGATGCCGGCATAGGGCAAAATTGCAGTTTGGGTACTGTTTCAAGTATGCTGAAACTTTAATCGCGTTTTTCTCGGAAAATACGCGTTCCCGGGCCTTATTTGCCCCTTCGGGGTTTGTAAGGGGTATGAAATGACCATTCTGAATCGATTGGCGTTATCAGAAAAAATCAAAATTTTCATCGCAGACCTCTCCAGACTATTGGTCCCAGAATTAGCATCAAAACAAGAAATTTAATGATGCCGGCATAGGGAAAAATTGCAGTTTTGGTACTGTTTCAAGTATGCTGAAACTTTAATCGCGTTTTTCTCGGAAAATACGCGTTCCCGGGCCTTATTTGCCCCTTCGGAGTTTCTAAGGGGTATGAAATGACCATTCTGAATCGATTGGCGTTATCAGAAAAAATCAAAATTTTCATCGCAGACCTCTCCAGACTATTGGTCCCAGAATTAGCATCAAAACAAGAAATTTAATGATGCCGGCATAGGGAAAAATTGCAGTTTTGGTACTGTTTCAAGTATGCTGAAACTTTAATCGCGTTTTTCTCGGAAAATACGCGTTCCCGGGCCTTATTTGCCCCTTCGGGGTTTCTAAGGGGTATGAAATGACCATTCTGAATCGATTGGCGTTATCAGAAAAAATCAAAATTTTCATCGCAGACCTCTCCAGACTATTGGTCCCAGAGTTAGCATCAAAAACAAGAAATTTAATGATGCCGGCATAGGGCAAAATTGCAGTTTTGGTACTGTTTCACGTATGCTGAAACTTTAATCGCGTTTTTCTCGGAAAATACGCGTTCTCGGGCCTTATTTACCCTTTCGGGCGTTCTAAGAGTTATGAAATGACCATTCTGAATCGATTGGCGTTATCAGAAAAAATCAAAATTTTCATCGCTGACCTCTCCAGACTATTGGTCCCAGAATTAACATCAAAAACAAGAAATTTAATGATGCCGGCATAGGGCAAAATTGCAGTTTTGGTACTGTTTCAAGTATGCTGAAACTTTCATCGCGTTTTTCTCGGAGAATACGCGTTCCCGGGCCTTATTTACCCTTTCGGGCTTTCTAAGGGTTATGAAATGACCATTCTGAATCGATTGGCGTTATCAGAAAAAACCCAAATTTTTAACGCTGACCTCTCCAGACTATTGGTCCCAGAATTAACATCAAAAACAAGAAATTTCATGATGCCGGCATAGGGAAAAATTGCAGTTTTGGTACTGTTACAAGTATGCTGAAACTTTCATCGCGTTTTTCTCGGAGAATACGCGTTCCCGGGCCTTATTTGCCCCTTCGGGGTTTGTAAGGGGTATGAAATGACCATTCTGAATCGATTGGCGTTATCAGAAAAAATCAAAATTTTCATCGCTGACCTCTCCAGACTATTGGTCCCAGAATTAGCATCAAAAACTAGAAATTTAATGATGCCGGCATAGGGAAAAATTGCAGTTTTGGTACTGTTTGAAATATGCTGAAACTTTAATCGCGTTTTTCTCGGAAAATTCGGTTTCTAAAGGGTTTGAAACGACCATTCTGAATCGATTGACGTTATCATCACTGATCTCTTTTATTATAAATTGAAGAACAACACATGTCTATATTAATTAACTTAGTAATGCTTTTAATATGGTTTAATGGTACAAATTCATTTTCCATAGCACCAGAGCGCTTCGAAATTTCCTAATTCTTTTAAAAGATAGGCAGCAGAATCCTTTTTATCCCATAAGCAAACAATAGCGAGCGATAAATTTACCCATGTTCAGGAAAATCTACCTAAGCATTTCTACTTAAATGCAAATTGATATTTCTTTTCTTTTTTAAGTAAACTCCACTAAAGATCTTATCTTGCTTTCCTACTTTTCCATTACCAGTACTACTGTTCGGTACTTCCAAATACTGGTTCGCTGAATAAAACATCCCTGAAAACCTATTTTTATTCAATCCTTGACAAACATTAGTTAAATTGCCTCAAAGACAAAAGCACTCAACAGTGGAAAATCCTCGTAAGTTATAATGCCTTATTCCGTACGTGACGGTCGGTATAGCGAAAGGCGAATCACCATAAATCAATAGAAGACCAGAACTTCTCCTTGTTCGGTAAGATAGAGGAGAAGAAATGCTTTGAATTAGCATAATCCTTCGAACATACCTACGGTCTAAACCCTTTTATCTCGTCAAAGGGCTATACAGATCCGAACAGATACAAGCGCTTAAACGTAACATGACTTTGCAATTATGTTATTGTTCCGAAAATGATTTATGCATTCCTTGAGAACAATAGTCCCATAGGGGAGCAATTTGTGGATGCATTTCAGAGCGGACGGAGTAGAGGAGAAGTGGAGTCAAGTGAGTTTGAATTACATGGCACTCAAGTCAAATTCGACTCCAGCTTGCAATTACATGCTGACTTAATGTATGCCCACCTGTAATAGAGTTCCGTGCAATTTCTTAAACTGCTACTGTAAGAGAACTAAGCGACATGCTGTACTATGACATTATTTCGCAAAACCAGCTTTACAAAGAAGTTATTTTGTTTTGAAATAGTTTTCAGATCTATTCTTATACTTTATATATTTTGGTAATAGAACTTGAGATCTTATATAAAGTGAAAAGCAATGAAAATTCCAGCATGCCTGCGTATATATTTGGTTTTTATATTGCACATTTTTAAGAAGTTTTTTTAATAACTGCGCAAGATGTTTCCATTTTTTATGTAAGACATATTTTACATGTTGGCAAAACTCATCCTACTGGAGAGTATGAGGTGTTTTTAAGCCACTTTAATTATACATCTCATTAAAGGTACCGGCTATAGGATGAAGTTAAATTTCAATTTGGTTGGCTGGTTGGAAATGAAAGTTCCACATAATATTAGAAGATCGTGAAGTCTTTAATATTGTGGGAGTTTTCGTCCTCCAAAAGTTTAAAAAATCAAATCACTCCAACAATACTGTAAATAATTAAAGAAAAAAAATGTTATGCTGATAAATGTTTGCATTTGACACAATCTTCATTCTATCCGACGGAAAGACTTCAGAATTAGTGAATATTCATATACCGCAGTTTCTTGCATTTATTTATTAAAATTTTCAGTCAGAAGCTATTAAAATTAAATTTCTTCTTGTTTCCGGATATGGATAAATAGTTGAATTTCCACCATTCCCCTTGCCCTAATTACCTTTTGGCCATGTTAACGCCTTTTTAGCCATGTTAACGCATCATAGTATTGCCCCTGGGCTTTGGCTACATCATAGAGAAAAGAAACTCCTTATAAAGTACAGGGCGTCTATAAAGAATTAACCCTTCTTACTCAGAAGACGCACTTCTCAGACAGGCCTATTGAGGCCCCCACACCAACATACAAAAAACATAAATAATCAAAACTAGACTAAGCACAACAAAACAATCAGTAGTGCACCGAGAACAGAGATCACGGATCGTTTCAGCGAAACTTTAGTAAGGGTTAGGTCGAAAAATGGACACACATTCACGACTCTACACATGCGATTTATGGGCCATAGTTAGACCGAGAGTGAAAGACATGTAGTAAAGGCAGTCTCCTAAAGCAGGGTACGAGAATCTATGTTCGAGTTCAAAAGCTAGTGAATAAAGACCAGGTCAGCAACTCTGCGTCGTATCTCTAAAGAGTGCAATCGGAAGCGATCCTCATAAGGTGGAAGGAAGAATTAATCTATCATTCCACGGAAGGTCTTTTAGTGCGAACCTAACAAAGTTCCACTGTACCGACTCGATGCGTCTAGAATGAACAGCATAGCAAGGTGACCAAGCCTGAGATGCATACTCAAGAACTGATCTAACCAAAGAAAAATGTAAGTGAAATAAGGTCTGCCGATCAGAAAACTCCCTTGACCACCGCTTTACATAACCCAGAACTGAATTACTCCTATACACAATATAGTTTATGTGCAGAGTAAAATCAAACTTTTTGTCTAGCTTCACAGCAAGATCAGTAATGGACTGCATGAGACGGATAGTACTATAGTATCCACAAAGGTATAATCAAAGACGAGTTGACTGATGTTCCTAGAGAATAACATAACTTCACATTTATCCAGGTTAAGTTGCAGGCCATTTGATCCACACCACACCTTGAAGGTATTAAAATCATCCTGAATGCAGAAAAAATCATAACTGTTTCTAACGCAAGAGAAAAACTTCATATTGTCTGCGCAGGTTAAGACTTTGGAGTGTTTAATCAGGGGGACAATATCGTCAATGGCAAGAATAAACAGCAGCGGAACAAGATGGCTTCCCTGTGGTACAACAGAAGAAGCCCTAACGACTCTAGATAAAGTGTTACGAAAAGGTACTCGATATGTACTATATTTTAAGTACGAGGAGATCCAGTCAAGCATCAAAGGCGGGAAACCAAAGTTTCTAAGTTTGAGCATAATCACAGAGTGAGGGAGTTTATCAGATGCCTTGCTGAAGTCAGTGTAGACGCAGTCGGTCTGAAGACCCTGTTGAAAGGAAGATATTATGTGGGAGGTAAATTCAAGCAGGTAAGTTGTCGTCGATCTACCAGGCAGGAAGCCATGCTGATTAGACGAAGTTAGCCCCTTACACGGTCCCACAAACTGTGAATATATAACAGACTCGAACAACTTTGATATGTAAGAAAGTATCGCTATTGGCCTTTAATTTTTAATCAAGTTTTTATGACCCTTTTTATAAACAGGAAAAACCGATCCTTTACTTGGTCTGATTTTGCGTTAATGCTTTAAGCTCCTACCACGATTTACGTATACGCAGATATCCAGCTGCTTTCTCCACGTGTGTGTGTACAATTGGCTACATTCTTGGGCCCCGTGCAGGTTTCTGGAGCCTATTTATGTATGTTAATTGAC
Source organism: Leptarthrus brevirostris (assembly GCA_964036015.1). Classification (NCBI taxonomy): domain Eukaryota; kingdom Metazoa; phylum Arthropoda; class Insecta; order Diptera; family Asilidae; genus Leptarthrus; species Leptarthrus brevirostris. The sequence continues at coordinate 29,536,091 of OZ038371.1, forward strand.
TATTTTTTAAGTGTGGGTCCACTGCCACATTCTTCGCACATTTGAGTAGTATGACTTTGCTTTGAGGATTAAATACATACATACGTCTTCTGCATATTTTAGGGAGATTAAAAAGCTTTCATATACTGTAATTTAATTACAAGGTAGGGTAAACTACCCAGTTTCGAGCCCCCTACCTATTTTGAGCCCCCTGTTCATTTTTCTTGTTTATCTAAGCAGATTTGTATCGAAACCGTTATTAATGCATATGTATGCATAGCTGGAAGCATTTCAATCGATTTTTAGAAACGTTCATTGCACGCAGCAATCGAAATTAGCTGTAATTCAATTTTAGAAGTGGACACTTCGTCATGCGTGCGTTATCTCGATAGTAATACATAAGCCTACAGTTTTTTAATTTAAAAATCTTCAGTGTTCTTGTATTAAAAAGGTAAGTTTGATATTTTCTACGGGTTTAAAATAGTTAAAATGTACGCTAAAGTGATTTTCCATTTATAAAATTGTAATTTACGTAGAATTTATGGGGGGCTCGAAACTGAACAGAAATATTAACATTTCCTTAATTCGAGCCGGGGGCTCGAATTACGCATTTCTCACTGAATGTTTTCAGTCCAGTTTCGAGCCCCCTCTTATGTTCTACGACTTTATCAAAATTATTTCGTCGTTTTCTCCAAATCAAATTACCTATATAAAAATGTCAAAAAAGAAAAGTTATACTGAAGAAGATATGAAGGTGGCTCTTAGTCGTATTAAAGAAGGACTTTCAATACATAAAGACTCAAAATTATTTAATATACCTCGTGGAACTATCCAAAACCGTTGGCATGGAAGAAATATAAGAAATGTTAGAGGTCCTCCTTCCATACTCTCTAACGAGGAAGAAAAGTTAATTGTTGAGTGGTTGCTCTCAAATCAGGAAAAAGGATTTCCTCAAAGAAAACAAGATATCCAAGCTGTCGTCAAAGAATTTCTAGACAGCGCGCCAAGACAGAACCCGTTTCGCAATAATATGCCTGGTGAAAAATGGTATAAATCATTTCTTACTCGTCACACAAATCTAACTACAAGAACACCAGAAGCGATAACAGATGCCAGCTCAAAGGTGTCTGAAGACGACATAAGAGGCTGGTTTCGAAACATAGAGACCTACTTAGAAAGAAAGGGCTATCAGGATATAATCGCAGATCCCAAAAGAATTTTTAACGGTGACGAAACTAACTTTTTATTATGTCCAAAAGTTGGGAAAGTGTTAGCACCGAAAGGCAAACTATTTTTCAATACCTTTTAAAATTTTCTTAACTTAGGCTGACGTAATGTCTACGAAACATATCGCGGTCAAGCAAAGGAAAACTTAAACGTGATGTTTTCTTTCTCTGCATCTGGGAACGTCATTCCACCCATGATAGTGTATCCCTATAAAATGATGCAGCAAGAAATTTTGGATTCTTTGCCAGACGGCATCAAATGGCAAAAATCTGACTCTGGGTGGATGGCAACGGAAGTTTTCTGTCATTATGTGGAACACGTATTTTGTGAAGATTTGCGGAAACAAAATACGATATTCCCCGTAATTTCTTTCGTTGATGGTCATAAAACACATATGACTTATCTGCTGTCAAACTTGTGTGATAAGCTGCAGATCATTTTGATATGCTTGTACCCCAACGCTACCCGAATACTTCAGCCTGCAGATGTTTTAATTTTTAGACTACTAAAAATTGGATGGCAGAAATCTGTAATAAACTGGAGACGCAACCATGTAGAGGCTGAAATAACTCGAGCCCAATTCGCACCCATCCTGAAAACCGTTATCGATACTTGCATCAAAACAGAGACCACAGAGAACGGCTTAAGAACATGTGGTCTCTTTTAATGCCGATGCAATCGATTTTTCGAAATGTTTGGGAAAAAGTTCTGGAAACTGGAACTTACAGAACTCATTTTTTTTTTCGAAAAATCCAAAATAAACTTTTTATAAACTCAGGTGACGTGAGAAATATAACAAAATTTCTCAACACGATCAGCGTTTCTGTTAAAGAAAAACTAAACTCCTTTGGCTCTTCCTCAACAGCAGCACCAAAGGGTTAGTTTTTCTTTTGCTGCTGGAGGCTTTCACACGAAACCGAAAACTAAATCATAAGCCAGCTACTTTAAACACAGATCTGGACAGCTGTATCATATTCTGATCACTTAACTTTCCCACCACTTTTGCGTTAAAATATTTGCAAAATACGCACAAAATTTACACTTGACCCGAGTGAATTTGCGAAAAATCCAAAATAAACTTTTTATAAACTTTTGGAAAAGAAGGGCAATATCAAATGCTGTGTAGGAAGTCAAATACGGCTCGACTATGTGGTAAATAAGTGAAGTGAAAATGAATACTGGAAATATTCAGAGCTAAATAGCTGAAGTTTGTAAAATTAGGCTAAGTAGTAACCGACAGTGAGTTGGTCGTGATTGAGACTGCGAATATCGATTTATACTGTGAAAAGTTATCTGTGATTTAACCAGTGAAGAGTTCATAGAAGTGAAGAAAAATTTTAAAAGAAATTGTAAAATTATATGGTGTCGTGAATTGAATATTTTGTGATTGAAAATAAGTGAAGCATAAATAAGGGCATTAATTATGCTACAACTGGCGTCAGAAGTGGATTTATTGAAGGAAGATTAAGAAACGAAATTTAAAACAAAGTGTGATTATAAAATCAAAGTAAAAAAGTGCTAATTAGAGTGTACTTGAGAGCTTTTTCACAAGTTTCTAATAAAGAAAAGCTAAATTCCTTTGGCTCTTCGTCAACAGCAACACCAAAGGGTTAGCTTTTCTTTAGCTGCTGGACGCCTTCGAAAAAACCAAACAATAGATGTAAATCCAACAACGCCGATCGCGTTAAGAAATATTTTAATATTTTCTTACTTCGCTCGAGTTAAACGGTTTAGTTCGCAATTTTTTGCAATTCCAAATTATTAAGAATTTTTAAAGGAATTACGAATTAAACCCAATAATATTTAATCCTTTTGATAAAAAAATTTAAAATTTCTTAATTACTAGGCTAAGTTAGATAATGCCAAAAAACCAGGGTTAAAAGGTGGCGAACAAAATAGATCTCGATAATATCATTATTGGTAAATATTCGCCTATAATAAGAGGCATTAGGATGAGAGGGAGTTATCCTAATCGAATTTCTATAATCCTTCGAGTGGATTTGTGGGCCCGATTGTAGCGGACTGTTACAACAGTTACAGCACCTAAAAATGGGGTCACCAAACAATCCTTTAAAGGATATGCAGTGTCTCCTAGTAAAGCAGCATGAGGGAAAGGTAGCCATCCATCTTCAAACTTATCATACAGTGGACTATTTTGGAGAACTCTGGAATCATGGACACTTCCATGCTAATTAATGTAGGCATCGTAAAATGTGTAATCTATCCCACACAATTACATACAATTTATGGAGTGATCTCCATACCTGTCAACATAAGCTGATTTTTAGTTAATTTATCAGAAATATCAATTTAAGTGCAAGTTTATTTCATTTACAGGTTTGTAATTTTGTATCACTTACAAGGAATTTCAAACAATATTAGCGGGGTTGTCTTTAGGCCAGCAAACAACCTTGTCATAATTAAAATCTATCATTGCGGCACCTACGCGATGAATGTTCCTACATACTGTAGATTTTGAAGCTCCATTCATGTCGGTTATACCATGGTATTGTGCACCATTCCCAAGCCAACGCAAGTTGACCACACATTGTTGTTAATTAATTAATGCACAATTCTTCCCAGTTTTATGTTAGATTCTTCCCCCAATCTCTGCTATTATCTCCTCTACTTTAGATAGACTCAAACGAAGTCGTTCCTTAAATTCAAACACACTTGCTATATCAAAATTAAAATCTGTTATATTGAACATTATCAAAATCACTACTTTCATGGCTACTATGATATTGTTGGAAATACATCTTTAAAACTTCTAAACTTTTACCAAACGATTATTGACCTGTGGAATATTTTTCACAACTGAACGAATTTTGTGAGTTTCTTGCATTTGGTGAAACATAAACTCACAATTATGTGAACATTTTACAAACATTGTAATTGTAAACTTAGATTACAAATTATATCTGGTGAGACAGAACTGAGAATATTTTACAATTTTTCCATTGGAAATTACAATTACAAGTATGTATAAATAAAAATTTTGTGAAATGCAATTTCAATTTTTCACACAAAATTTGTAGAAAAATTATTACAATTACAAAATTGTAAGGCTGGTGAAATAGGCCACTGGTGCGTCTCTTCGGGAAATTTAATTCGCAGCAAACTGTCGTAGGTGGCGTTCCAAAAGTCGAGTCCTATAATTGATCTTTATGTTACCCCCAATATCACGCTTCCTCAAGAAGAAAGTATATCTCTTTCAGGTAGTCGTAAAAAATCCGCAAGAGAAATCTCGGTAGTTGGAACGGCCATTTAGCGCTATCCACCTATCGCGCGGGGTTGAAGACGTTTTTGACGTCCAGCATTGCCAGAAGAACCGCTCTACGAGAATAGCAGCTATGATCTTCAGCTTTCCTGATCGGCTCGATAATCTTCGAAACCGCGTAAATCGCCATACACCCTGGCGCTGGTGTTAGTCTCGTCCTGATGATATTTTTAAAGCAATGCCCAGCATACATAAAGAACGGTAGACAGACGACTGTTGGGAGTTTGGATTAGGTATTCTTAAATTGTACAGGTTGGAACGAAAAGAATATTTTGCGTCTTTTTGTGAATTTCCTCGGTGGTCACCCGACCACAACCGAGGCCAACCGATGCAGACGTCATCCGGTGGTCACCCGACCACAACCGAGGCCAACCGAAATAGACGTCATCCGATGGTCACCCGACCACAACCGAGGCCAACCGAAGTAGCCGTCATCCAGTGGTCACCCGACCACAACCGAGGCCAACCGAAGCAGCCGTCATCCGGTGGTCACCCGACCACAACCGAGGCCAACCGAAGAAGCCGTCATCCGGTGGTAACCCGACCACAACCGAGGCCAACCGAAGTAGCCGTCATCCGGTGGTCACCCGACCACAACCGAGGCCAACCGAAGCAGCCGTCATCCGGTGGTCACCCGACCACAACCGAGGCCAACCGAAGTAGCCGTCATCCGGTGGTCACCCGACCACAACCGAGGCCAACCGAAGCAGCCGTCATCCGGTGGTCGCCCGACCACAACCGAGGCCAACCGAAGTAGCCGTCATCCGGTGGTCACCCGACCACAACCGACCAACCGAGGCTAACAGAAGCAGCCGTCATCCGGTGGTCACCCGACCACAACCGACCGACCGAGGACCGAAGAATAGTGAACAACACGAGGTAGCCCGAGTGAAGAGCTGCCGTCAGTCAGTTGTCGACCAGCCGTCAACCGGAGCACAGTGACCAGCGCAGGAGCTCTTCAAACCCAACAAATTGGTAAGAATACTCCAGGTAAACATATTTGGGCAGTCGGCGTGATTCCCGACTACCGCCGAACTATTGTGTGGACCCACTGGTGTTGTGTAGGAAGTAAGTTTGGGTATTTCTTTTAATAGTATTATCTAGCTTTCTCTCGTGTTGGCGTGATTCCCAGTACGAGACACTCCGACAACTAGCGAGATTCCTAGTTCACTTACTCTTACACTAGCGTGATTTCCTAGTGTAAGACACTCCTCGAACTAGCGTGATTCCTAGTTATCTAACTTTCTCTCGTGTTGGCGTGATTCCCAGTACGAGACACTCCGACAACTAGCGAGATTCCTAGTTCACTTACTCTTACACTAGCGTGATTTCCTAGTGTAAGACACTCCTCTAACTAGCGTGATTCCTAGTTATCTAACTTTCTCTCGTGTTGGCGTGATTTCCCAGTACGAGACACTCCGACAACTAGCGAGATTCCTCGTTCACTTACTCTTACACTAGCGTGACTTCCTAGTGTAAGACACTCCTCTAACTAGCGTGATTCCTAGTTATCTAGCTTTCTCTCGTGTTGGCGTGATTCCCAGTACGAGACACTCCGACAACTAGCGAGATTCCTAGTTCATTTACTCCTCTAACTAGCGTGATTCCTAGTTATCTAGCTTTCTCTCGTATTGGCGCGATTCCCAGTACGAGGCACTCCGACAACTAGCGAGATTCCTAGTTCAAGCACCCTTTCACTAGCGTGATTTCCTAGTGTAGGACACCATTCCATCCAGCGTGACTCCTGGTTTTATCATCTTGTAGTAAGGAATCGGGGCGTTTTCTTCAGAAGCCTTGACCCTGGAGCCGGCGAGCTCAACCCCGTGGAGAAAACCAGAGACCCGCCTGACTGCAAAGTAAAACACGTTACCAATCGGTGTCCGAACAGCGACACGAAGATAACGCGTTACAGTCTCAAAAAATTTATTTGATTATAAATCAAAATTAGCAAAAGTTAAATAATTGTAATAAATAAAATGTCAATATCCGAAGAAAAATTTAGGTATCAATTAATTCCGCAGATATTACGCTACTGGAATAAATGTTTCCCCCATAACTCGAATATTTGTTGTAAGGCAAAAAAGTCATTTAAATGAAAATAAAATCTTGTTGACGGCAGCTGAACAAATAAATAAAAACCTGGAAAGAGTTGAATTAAATGTGGACCCCTTCCTTCCGTCCAATATTTTACCAAATATTCATAAATATTGAAAATAATCCGGTCGAAATGACTCCTGTGCCGTACCGAGGAGTGTCAGTTTGCCACTTCCTTTTTCTGACCCCATTTAAATTATTTCCCTCATTTTTGGGCGCTATGGTAGAGCCTTGGACGCAACGCAGTAATCGTGGGTCGGCGCTAACTTCCACTTATACCATGTATATCCCTGGAGTTGATTTCGTGGTCGAAGGATGATGGTATGCACGCCGTTTTTTTTTCTCACAAACAAAATTCCATTGGAATTTGAAACCCATGCCAGGAACAATAGCGAAATATTTTTTACCATAAATAACTTGCCTGGCATATCTACTTTTCCGCATGAAATTTTTGAATAGGAAATGATAAATTGTTCCAAAGTCTTAGCAAACAACGCTGATAACCAAACGCAGAAGAAGGAAAACAGGGTACGGAAGGAATATGACGTGGCAATGTGTTCCTTACGGCTGTTGATCCTGCGGAGGCTGTTTGAGATTTGCTGAAAAGCAAAGGAATTATTGCAAACTTGAAATATCTTGTCGACAGGGATTCATAAGCTCTTTACTATTCAAACTCGCTCTAAGAGCCTTATTGAAAGCGATATTTCTTTTCGTGTTTCAATTTATTAAAATTTTTGGAGATTTTGAAAGCTTATAGATTTAGGGTAAAGACGTTAGTGCTTGACAGAAATTAAATAACTCAATTAGTAGTAAAGAGAAATATCTAGGGATTATGAATGAAGTACCAGGGTTTGGGAAAAAATAAATGCAAAAAGTTAGCCAAATTCAAAGCTTATAGTAATCGGTTAGCTTATTTCATATGCACCATATTAACGCAACTGTTATATTTAACAGATGATTTGACTTACTTTGCGGGAGTTTATATTTACTGTTATTAATAAATCTAGGCATATTAAAAACTAAATCGATTGTAATTTTTAGATCCCAAAGTTACCACTTTAAAATAAAAGAATTTAAATCAAAAAGAATAAACTATATTTTATAGCAACATTTTTTTTTACCCGATTATCTTTTAATTAATTGTAAAGTTTAATTGTAAGTTTGTTAATTTGTAAAGTAGTCGGTGGCGTAAGTAATAACGTGTCGGCCTACCAATCCGGAGGTTCCGGTTCGAATCTCATTGCGGCGACACATGGTTGGTTTCTTCTGAACAGAATACGGTAAAAAGGCCATGGAGGTTGCAAGGAAAATATTAGTGGTTCGGAATCCATGCATGTAGCAGATAGTATTTATTTAAGCTTAATACAAGCTATTCCATAAAAATACAAAAAATACAAGCTATAACTTAATACTAATTCTACAAACTAAAATAAATGATAAGTAATAATAAATAAATAAAAAGTATAAGCTACAATATGAACTATAAATACAGTAGATACTGGCAGAAGGCGTAAGGAAGAAGAATTAAGGTAGGCGATCAGAAAACGAAGCGCATAAATTATGCCAGCTTCATTGGCAAACCCACCCCGCTTGAAGTTTTGGGCGCTACGTGGTTTTAGAGTCCACGAACTCAACTGTTGCCGAAACAAAATGAACAAAACAAAAAGAATATCTTCGATCAATTCTAATTTAAAAAAAAAGCAAATATTGCGAAAAGAACTAATACTATATTTAACAAAATGTCACTTATTTTATTAAATCGCAATTTTTATCCACAAGAATAAATTTCAAATCTATTTATTCACTTCTATCTAATAACTTCACTTATAAATCACCCGAGTAACTTTGCACGGTACACTCGATAATAAAATCGTAATAATATCAATATTAAAACACTAACATGAAAATTAGCAATTTTATAAAAATTTTGCAAAAGAAAACCAAAAGAAAATCAAATTGAAATTAAAAAGGAGTACTAATCTTTTGAATTTCCATCTCCTCCTCTCACTTTAAATCCTCCTCCTTTTTTTTCTTCCTTTGAATATAATTAACTTTTTTTTCTGACTTTAAAATTTTCACAACTGATTTTTTCAAACCTTTCCAATCTTCTACACTTCTCCGAAATTAGCACCTGTTTCACATACCAAAGGGTTTGGTTAAATAGAAAATGTGCCCTTATTGTGACACTTTTCTCGTGAATCGGTTCAACTTTTCTCAATCGGTTTATACTTTTATTTATTAAATTTGTTTTTTTTTATATAAGCTTTATCTTCGGAATCCAGGTTCCATTTCTGTGTACTTGAAAAAATTTTAAAATGTTGGAAAAAATGCGAATTTCAACTCCAAATATTCATCTGACATTCATGTGCACGTGTCTCCAAATATCTTAATTATATTATTTCGTGTCGGCGCATATAACCAACCTATACTTTAGGTTACAGACCATCCGGAAAAGTCGTTCGTTATTTCCGGAAATTAAAGTGTCATGTAATATTCTCGGTTGTTTTGTGTTGAGGTAAGGAAGTGGTATTTATTTGTTTCCCGTCGCAATATTAGAGAAAATCTAAAAGGTAAGGCTTTGTAAATTCATTTATCTTATATAATATTTGTGGGGAAAATTGCTAATTGTTTTTTTTTTCTTTTTCTAGCAATTCCGAAGATCCGTGAGCAGTTCCGTCGGGCTTACATTGTCTTCACAAGTAAGTAAATTATTCAATATATTTGACTACTTATTCCTAGATATCCTTTTCCTTAACTACTAAATTTTCAACTACTACTAATTTTGCTTCCTACTCGGACTTTTTAGTTTATTAATTAATTTAGTTTATTAATTTATATATTGCTCATGTCCAGCCGATACTTAAAAAGGAGAGGTTTGCGACCCCTCTAACTACAGACCAATTGCACTAACCTCGATCATATCTAAAGTTTTGAATCACTCATCAACTCTCAGTTGTTGAAATATCTAAAAAATAACCATCTTATCAACGATTGACAGAACGGGTTCTGCGCTGGCCGCTTAACCGGAGACTTACTAACGGGTCTAACGGAGCGTTGGAATCATCGTCTCCATAATTTTGGTGAGTCCGAAATCGTCGCTCTTGATATTTCAAAGGCATTTGATAGAGTCTGGCATGCTGCCCTTTTAGCCAAACTTCAAACATTTGGTCTGCACCCTACCCTCGTTAAATAGATAGAGAGTTTTTTGTCAGGCCGTTTATTTATTTATTTATTTATTTATAAATTCTGCAAATACTGACTACTACAAATCAACGAAATCTAAACAGTAGATATAACGTAAAATGAAATATCAAAATAAACTACAGAATCAAAGTGATTAACTATTAAGACTTATCAAATACTGACCACTGCAAAAATTTAAATAAACAACAATATAACTACAAAGAAAAAGAAAAAGTAACCCTAACAAAGCTGATTCTTCAGATGAGATCTAGATAAGTGAAAATCAATAAGCTCAAAATGATTATTTAAAAGACGACACATAGATGTAATAGGCTCATGCATACCATAATTAATGCGGTGGTGGGGAATATGGAGAAAGTTTTGGTTCCTCAAGGGGCGAGCAGGAATCGATAAACCTAGAGCTCCCAGCAGCTCGGGGGAATCAACTACGCCCCGCAAGCAATCAAAGGCAAAGACAACTCTGGAGTTGTCGCGTCTGTTTTCAAGGGACTCCAATAAGATAAGCTTTAATCGGTTAGCGTAGGGAGGCAGGTGAAGAGGATCGGTTTAAGGAAGGCCGCGAAGGGCAAATCTAACGAATCTACGCTGCACAGCCTCAATACGATTAATATGAGTCGCATAAAAAGGAGACCACACAGGACTAGCATACTCCAAAACAGGTCTCACGTAAAATAAAGGAGTTTAGTTATGTATGGGTCATCAAACTCCTTAGACCATCGCTTGACGAAGCCCAGAGCAGAATTAGCGTTGTTTACAATAGTGTTAATATGGTCGTCAAATGAAAGGGTCGTATTTAGCACTACCCCTAAATCTTTGGTCTTGTCAAGTCTGTTCATAGAGCCACCGTCTAAGGTGTAGTTAAAGTGCACTGGATTTCTTGATCGAGAGAATGACATAGTAGTGCACTTGCTAATATTTAGGGGAAGGAAGTTTATAGAACACCAGTTATGAAAGGCGTCTAAGTCCGAGTTTAATAGTGCACAGTGGTTTAATCCGTGTAGTAATTGACGGAGTTACATCTGATTCCTACGAAATAAATGAAGGTGTACCTCAGGGTTCAGTTCTTTCACCAATCTTATTTCTTCTTTTTATTAATGATCTCTTATCCCTTACTCTCAATCCTATTCATAGTTTCGCCGACGACAGCATCCTTGATTTCGCGTACTCTTTTGATTCTGTAATGAATTCACGTGGAAATGCTACAGAAGTCAATCGGGAACGCATGTTTAGATCATTAAACAACGACATTTCTATGGTCCTCGATTGGGTTAGAGCAAATCGTGTAACGTTTAATTCATCCAAAACTCAATGCCGTTTAATGTCCCTTAAAAAAGGCCCAGTTCAACCCCAACCTATTTCAGTCGTCGGAGTGAATATACCCAATTCGCCTTCCCTAGACATCTTGGATATTGAGATATGCAGCAATCTTAGCTGGAATGATCATATATTTGCAATCGCTAAAAGTGCGATGAAATGTTTGGGTTTTCTACAGAGATGTAAGAAATATTTCACCTCACCCGACTTAGCGCTGATCTACAAGTCCCACATTAGGACCAAATGCGCATTTGACTGACTTCTTGAACGTACCCATAATCTTACAGTGACTAACTGCAGACCGCATGCTCCTTGTAGAAAGAAAGCCAATGACTATCCTAATGGGGTATCTAACGTCAAAGCCGGTAAACAAATCCCACAATAACATGTCTGGCTGAGGGGAGTGAAACTGTTCTGTTGAAGGGATCAGTTTTTATTGGACTTCCTGAAGAGCACCGTGCCGAAGTTAGTAGGACTATGGTAGAAAGCGAACCTTCAAGTAAGTGCTAGTTCAGATATCCCGGAAAATCTAAGGCGGGAATCTGTTAAGGCAATGTTATGAAGTCGTCAGATCCACACAAAATCTTGGCAAATTCGATACTTTCAGAGCCGTCTGCAGACCAACCCCGGAAGGACGTGTGTTGTTATTATTACTCTAGTTCTTAGTAGTTCTAAAGATCCTGATCTCACCCGCAGATGCTAGATTAAAGGGCGGCCTGACCTTGCTGGCCTCAGGAAATATTTCAAGCACTATCAGTGAACTAATGGAAAGAGTTTTGAGTTTGGTTGGTTCACTCGGAGGCCATGAAGGCCCATTGTGAATGCCCTTAAAAATAAGAAGCATGGTCAGAACATAAAACCTACCAGATCTCTGTATAAATCTAGTTAGGGCCACCAGTGCTATCTAAGCTAGGTCGTCCAAATTGTCAAGGAACCTTGCTAACAAACAGGCGAGCCGTCGTTCTTTTAGAGCCGGACATTCGCAGAGCAGGTGCACTATGGACTCAATTTCTTCTTCTGGCTCTGATCTATGCACTGCACAGCTTCTAAAGAACTCATTTGATGATACCCGAGTCTAATGGCCATATCTCCTATGCGGCAGTGTCCGTTGATGACGCCGACGAGTGTTCAAATGCGCTTTCTATCGAAGGATAAGAGATTTGAAGTTCTGCTATGATTCAGCTCGGGCCAGATACTTCGTGTTGTGAAGTAGTAATTGATATTTTTCCACCGAAGTTATGTTGGAGTAATGTTTATCAATTTGACTTTTTGCTTTGTTAAGGGGAGAGGGTGTACCCTTTCCACCGGCATGTCTATGTCTGTACTTGAACCATTTTTGGCCAGTTCGTCGGCTTTTTCATTACCCTCTATACGGACATGGCCTGGAACTTAACAGAGCCTAACCGTATGGTGTGAAATATTTCTTAGGGCTCTGATACAGTCTTTCACAAATTCTGACTTATTCACGTTGAAGTTCAGCCCTTGAGTGCTGCTTGACTGTCCACACAAATAGTGATCTCAGTTGCTGACATCTGTTTTTCTTGGGCAGTGGGAGCAGCTTTTATTATAGCGTATATTTCCGCTTGGAAGATGCTGCATTCGTTGGTGAGTCTCTACGACTTTTATTTTCAGCGCTTCCGAGAAAACTGCAGCTCCAATCCCCCCTTTCTGTTTTCTATCCATCTGTGAAGATGGCAGTTCCTTTAATTATGTTTTCAGGGTGCTTCCAATCATTTCTGTTAGGTATGATAACGGAAGAGGGTTTTCTAAAGTCATGTTGTGGCTTCATATAATCCGCTGAGGGGACCCATTTTGATTAAAGAAGTTCAGTATGACTGCATTTCCAAAACTCTGTGGTGTCCATTGGCTGTTTTCTGAGAGCTGCCAAGGTTGCCATTCTTTTCGTGTGGAGTTCTATGAGTTGAAGGTGTAAAATCGCTTCGCCCCATTTCTTACCAAAGATTTTCTTGCATGCATAGAATGCATTGAGTCTTTTATTCATCCTCTCTTCCATATTCCGTCTCCAATTCAATTTTGAATCGAATATGACGCCCAGAAACTTGGCTTCCGAGGAGAGTTTGAGGACATTACCTTTAAGTTTTGGTGGTTTCCAAATAGGTAGATTGTATTTCCTTGCGAACAGGACCGATTCTGCCTTACGGGGGTTTACCGTAAGACCGTTGTCCTCTGCCCATCTTGATATATCTGGCAAAGCAGAGCAGATGACGTCACTGACCGTTTGTAGGAACTTTCCTTTTGTCAGCAAGACTATGTCGGCTGTGTACGCTACCGTTCTAATACCTTTGCTGACGAGAGATTTGAGTATTTTGCTTAGAGAGATGTTCCAAAGCGGGGGTTACAATACTCCCCCCTGTGGTGTACCTCTGTGAACTGTTCTCCTAATGGAAAAGTCCCCTAAACTGGCATGGATGACCCTGCTGTTTAGCATTGTCTGTATCCAGTTTTGAATTTAAATCACAGTTGAACAGTCAACTTCATCTTCGCATGTTTCCATTGTCAGACCAAACCTTACTTACAGAATAGTAGTCTGGTAGACTTCTCTAGAGAATCTGAATAACCGTAAGAATTAAACCCAAATTCAAAGAGCTGCCGTCTAGTCATCTCTGGAGCAATTAGCGCAACGCCAACTGCGCCATTGATCCAATACGCCCTTTATTTCACTTGACATCCGGTGTATAAGAATAGCTGCATGCAGCGTCATAAGTCTGTGTCTCAATGTTTTCTATTCTTAAGACTGTAGCAGGATAATACCGACTACACTACCCTTGCACCGGGGTTTGGGAAATATCCTCTACTGGCATTCCTGGCAGAGAGGAGTAAAGGGATGATGGTGGTGTAACAGTGGTATTCACTGATGGATCTAAAGTGATGGACAGGGTGGGAGTTGTGGTGTATTCGAATTTCCTAAACATACGTAGTCATTATCAATTGCCGGACTACTGTAGTGTGCTTCAAGCAAAGATCTTGACCGAAGAAAGGACGGCAAGGCTATTACTAGTACGCCCAAATCAACCTAATAGTAGGGACATAGGAATTTATGTGGTCAGTCAAGCGGGAATCAAGACCTGGACTCAAACTTAATAATATCACAGGTAGTACGAAGTTGTCTGAATATTCTACAGAGCTAAGAAGCAATACACGGAGTAACACTCTGCTGAATCCCTGGTCGTAGTGGATTATAGGGAATTGAGGCGGCTAAAGGAAAGTTCTTCTCTCTTCCATCCGGTGGTGTCCAATCAGTTTAATTATTCTGCTTGCTAGTGCAGGACACTGTCATACTATGTGCATCGCCGTCTCTTTAGATAACACCTGAATTTACCATGCCCTGTTAGTAGTGCTGTCAGTCATCTCAGCCCTACGATCCGTATCCAGGACTTCAACACTTCTGGTCACGACAATCGCCATCTTATCCTGCCTACACGAGTCCGCGAAGTTCCACTTTTCCCAGAGTTCCCTCCTGGTCCACGACTTTGACAGGCCCCCTGCCGCGGCCCCACCTAGGGCATTACACGGCTTCGGACCTTGAAAACTCGAAGCAGCTCCCAGTTTAGCCAGTACATCTGCTCTCTCGTTTCCTTCGATTCCTGCGTATCTTGCCGGTGTCATCTCATTTGATGAAGCACACGCGTTGAGTTTACGGACACACTCAAGAGCCAGCTCTGTATTCAACTCTGTACTGTCCATACACCTGATCACCGCCTGGTTGTCGAGAGCCACCACTATCTTCTTACCCCTCACCCGACTCTCCAGCAAGTATCCAGTGCATAGACCAGAGCCAGCACTTTCGCCTGAAAGAGTGAGGCATATGCCCCAAGATTTAGATATTTTTTCTCGTTTCCTTCTCAAAGAGTTCTACTGGCCTAAAGCTTAGATTCTTCCTTTTTTTTGTGAAAACGATTAGATTAGACTTTCTTGCTGTCATCATCTGAACTTTCTCTAGTGCTTTCTGATGGATAACTTTTTCCAATTAAGATAACCGTACGAACACCTCGTATGTAAATACAGGCCAATTGACGCTAACATAGAGTCAATGCACATGGCTCATGTTTTGCCAATTGCCCTTATGCAAGAGTACAAAGCAGTCGTAGCTTTGCGTACCCTCTCTTGGATATTGCGATCCCATCTATGTTAGTTTTCCAAATCCAACCTCCTTATCGATGCCTTTATCGCCTCTGGTTGAACGTTATTAAAAGCATCCTTAATATCGAGAAAAGTTTTTAGAGTGAATTGCCAGCGGATTTACTCTTGATGGCATCAAGAAGTCTCTCTAAAGTTTTAAGAAGGAAATATTCTTGGGGGTAATAAAAACTTTATCCACATCTTTAACACCCTACCCCGCCCGCTTCCCGTCAACTCCAAAGGATTATCGATAACAGGTGAACTTAATTTATAATTTCCGCGCCCAACATTAATAGATACCTACTCTTGTTCAGGATAACGAATTATAAAATGTAGAACATACTAAAATTTCGGAACTGTAGGGGTTCACCGATATTAGTATTTGCTGGACTTTGGTTTTCTACTCATTAGACATTTTTAGAATAAGGTAGTTGCTCTAATTAATAATTCAAATCAACTGCACTTCGGTTTACGAAAGAAATGTTGCAAATATAAAAGTATAAAACCTTTAATTTAATATTTCTGGTTTAGGTATGGAATGCAAACCTTTGATTGTAACACAATAAAACCTGTGATTGAATAATGAGCTATCGCTTTGTTTAATTTGACCTTATATTCTCATAATACCTTTTTGACAACGAACTGCTGCTCATTTCGTTTTGTGAAAACGCTTCGAAATAGAAAAAATAAAGCTTGTTTCGTACGACCTCTTTTTTCTTAACGAAAATCCATTTTCCCGCTAATCCTTAAGCTTTTCCTTCGTACACTAATGAGAAGACTCTGGGGAAAATATTATTTCAATAACTTCCTTTAGCCTTTTGCACAACTAGGGAATGTGCCTCTATTTTTCCTTCAGAAATTCTACGGAAAATATGTACAAGAGAAAGGGATTCAGGAGCTTTCTTACACGTATATATTCTTTTTACTAATTAATGACTGAATGGGGAATAGCTTCAACGAAAATATCTTAATGGGTTTTCGTAATCTCTGTCTTATACTTATTTTCCGGTTATAGACATTGGACAAATCGTTAGGCTTATGGGAAAAGGGTGCCTTTGAGCTTTTATGGCTATTTAATATACATACTTGTATTATACATGTCTATCTGGAAATTTCCATTAAAGAAAAACACCTAAGAGCTCCTCAGCTGCAAACAATGTACGGCAAATGAAGGGATGAACTTTACTCTAATTTTTGCATCTTTATCTCGACGTTAGCTTAAGAATATTCGAATTGAGAAAGTTTCCCCATCTAAGAGCGTTACAGTGAGTTTCTATGCAGATAAAATCAAGCACTAGTGCAACCAAAAGTTTGTAAACTTTGAAATCTTTTGCTTGAAAGACGATAACCAGTCACTACAGAAAATGCACACATTTTTGGATGCCTGAATGACCGTATAAATGAGACATTATCGTGCAGAAGAATCTACCACTCAGAACTGAAAAAATATTATATTTCCCTAGGTAGCTATAATGTATAGTTAACGTATCTCAGAGTAAATATATCATGCCTTAAATGATATCACAATTTCTGGATCTATCTTATATAAAAAAGTAACTTTTTTATAAAAATTATAGCTGTGCCGGAATTTTAGAAACGTACTGTATCTGTAAATATGACTCATGAAGGTTTAGTTCTACGATTATGACGAAAGCAGATTTTTTTAATCACCGACCTCGATTGAGATTATATGATTATATGACTTCAATTAAAAAGTGAGGTAGGTAATGAAATCCGTAAAGACATAAACGCCATAACCCAGCAAACCAAATGATTCTATAAAAATTCATAAAAGAATCATTTCCTTCGTTTACGATAGTTGCAAAACACTCTGAAGTAATTCATTTGGCCTTCCGATTTGTCGCTTTTCTACGAGTCATTTTAGCGATTCAGAAATATGTATATCATAAGATATTCATATAAATGAGTATATGGATATTATAAACTTACACAAAACGAGTCAAAAACGATTCATTTATGAGCATTATTATGATTCATTTCTGTGTATAATTATAATTCATTTCTATGCATTATTATAATTCATTATAGGACAGTAGAAAACGCTCGACAGAGCGAAATCATATTATCTTTAAAAAAATACTTGGTTCGATTCCACAACAAAATATTATTTATAAAATATATAAAAGAGAGCATAATCCTTCGCGTTTCGTCTGTTTAAGGGGACATTTACATCAGTTGGACCAACATTTCATGATTTTTTGAGACCGTATATCTCGTGAATGAACAATGCTAATCAATTGAACTTTTTTTTATTATTTTTGTACATTTTATAAGAAACATTTGCTACGTCGCCGATTCATCCCCCCCAAGTCCAACCCCCCCTCCCCGCAATCAAAGATTGTCGTTCTCGGCGGACACGTCGTGTTCTCGGCAGATTTCCTGGGTACACACCTGACCTAAAAACAAAAAAGTCACATTTTTTTAAAGTTTATACCATAATGCGTGGTATAGACGTTTGGCAAGCCAAAATTCCAATAAAAAACAAAATGGCGGCCATTTGAAAAAAAAGCTCGTTTTTTTTGTCATTTTTTTGGTACTATTTTTTTATTAACTTTTGAAAAAAACAATCAAAATAAAAAATTGAGGTCTATACCACAATGACATATGAAATGAATAACTAGAACGCTTTTGTAAAAATTGCAGTAGCCGTTTGCTCAGAAACGCTGCCGAGAGGAAAAAATGTGACAAACTGAGATATTTGGCCTTAAACATTTCAGTCGACTTCGCTTTCGCTTAGAAAGCAGTTGAGCGCTCGACGGGAGGCACGCCTCTTTAATGACCTGTAACTCGGAAACTACTCAAGATATCAATTTGGAATTTCGGCACATTATTTTTGATCAATATATCCAACGATTAAGCCAATAAAAAAAATGAATTTTTTGGTCCCAACTGATGTAAATGTCCCCTTAAGACATCAACAGGTCGTTTCAGCAATGATAATGACTTGAGCAGACGAAATGCGTAGAATTATACTCTACTTCCTTTATTTTAGAAATAATATTTTTTGTGCAATCGAGACAAGTGTGTTTTTCTTCAAAGATGCTTAAGAACTAATTCCATCAATTGCTAGTCGAAAGGTGGTTAAATGGAATTATATTAATCGATACAATTTTTGAATCATTTAATGCTTTTTATTATAACAGAATAATTAACAAATTTAGTATGAGAAATTCATACCTAGGTTGGTTGGTTGGTTAGTTGGGCTGTTTGTTGCTAAAAAGCACCAAGTTCACTCGGAGGCCATGAAGGCCAATTCTTAATGCCCTTAAAAAGAAGAAGCATGGTCAGAACTTAAAACCACCCAGATCTCTGTATGAATCTATTTAGGTCCATCAGTCCTATCTCAGCTAGGTCGTCTAAATGGTCAAAGAACCTTGCTCCCAAACAGGCGAGTTGTCGTTCTTTTAGAGCCGGACATTCGCAGAGCAGGTGCACTATGGACTCAATTTCTTCTTCATCTCTGCAGCTTCTACAGAACTCATTCGATGGCACGCCGAGTTTAATGGCCATAGCTCCTATGGGGCAGTGTCTAGCGATGACGCCGACGAGTGTTCGAATGCGCTTTCTATCGAAGGATAAGAGATTTGAAGTTATGCTATGATTCAGCTCCAGCCAGATACTTTGTGTTGTGAAGCAGTAATTGATATTTTTCCACCAAAGTTATGTTGGAGTAATGTCTATCAATTTGACCTTTTGCTTTCTTAAGGGGAGGTTGTACCCTTTCCACCGGCATGTCTGTACTTGAACCATTTTTGGCCAGTTCGTCGGGTTTTTCGTTGCCCTCTATACCGACATGTCCTGGAACTCAGCAGAGCCTAACCGTATGGTGTGAAATATTTCTTAGGACTCTGATACAGTCTTTCACACATTCTGACTTTATCACGTTGGAGTTCAGCCCTTGAGTGCTGCTTGACTGTCCACACAAATAGTGATCTCAGTTGCTGACATCTGTTTTTCTTTAGCAGTAAGTGCAGCTTCATTATAGCGTATATTTCCGCTTGGAAGATGCTGCATTCGTTGGTGAGACTATACGACTTACTTATTTGCAGCACTTCCGAGAAAACTTCATCTCCAATCCCCCTTTCTGTTTTCGATTCATCTGTGAAGATGGCAGTTCCTTTAATGATGTTTGCATGGTGCTTCCAATCTTTTCTGTTCGGTATGATAACGGAAAAGTATTTTTAAAGTCATATTGTGGCTTCATATAATATAATCCGTTAATTTTTCCATTTTGATTAAAGAAGTTCAGTATGACTGCATTTCCTAATTTCTGTGGTGTCCATTGGCTGATTTTTCTAAGCCTGAGAGCTGCCAAGGTTGCCATTCTTTTCGTGTAGAGTTCTATGGGTTGGAGGTGTAAAATTGCTTCCAAACCAGCTTGTGGTGTCGAATTTATTGCACCATTTGTTCCCAAGCAAGCGAGCCTTTGCACCTTTGCTAAAGAGTTAAGGTGAGATTGCTTGTTAACCGCATCCCACCAAGCAATTGACCCATGGGTAAAAATAGGCCTGACGATCGCTGTGTACATCCAGTGTACAATATGCGGTTTCATGCCCCATTTCTTACCAAAGGTTTTCTTGCATGCATAGAATGCATTAAGTCCTTTCTTCATCCTCTCTTCCATATTCCGTCTCCAATTCAATTTGGAATCGAATATGACGCCCAGAAACTTGGCTTCCGAGGAGAGTTTGAGGACACTACCTTTACGTTTTGGTGGTTTCCAAATAGGTAGTTTGTATTTCCTTGAGAACAGGACCAATTCTTTCTTACGGGGGTTTCTCGTAATACCGTTGTCCTCTGCCCATCTTGATATATCTGTCAAAATTTCAATTCATAATTAAGCTATGAGTGCGAAATCCGAAAGGACCGTATCAACTAAGATGATTTTTCTCATGGTTTTACTATAATTCCTCTAAATATATATCCACGTTTTTCCAAACAGGACAATAATAATAACCAGAATGTCTTTTGCTTTACATTTTAAAATAAATTATTATGGAAATCAAATCCTTCAGCAAGCAAAGTCCTTACCTCTTCCACAAAAAAATTCATTATTATTGTTAGGTTTACAATATCATCCGAATACTCTTACAACAAAAACTTTATCACTTCCAAAAACATTCCCTAATATTGGCCAAACTTGAAAGCGTGAGCTTTTTGATAATAGAAGTCCATCAATATTAAAAACCAATTGAATTTCACTTTCATTTAATAAATTGTAATTTAAAAAATCAGTCAATGGATCCTTAATTCCATAGTGAATATATTCATCCATGCCAATTGATATTTTTGGCGAATCACGAGGCGTTTCTTTAAGGCTGCGAATATCTTTAGGAAGATTATAAAATTTTTCGCGAAGTAGCAAAAGTAATTCATTTCCAGCAGAGGTAGTTATTCTATGTTTAACGCACTATTCTGCTAATGTCTCTTTAAATTTCATATCAGCAAAAGCACAATAGTTAGTTGAATTCTCATTCT
The DNA here is from genome assembly GCA_964036015.1 of Leptarthrus brevirostris. Lineage (NCBI taxonomy): Eukaryota > Metazoa > Arthropoda > Insecta > Diptera > Asilidae > Leptarthrus > Leptarthrus brevirostris. The sequence goes on from OZ038371.1 coordinate 29,556,828, forward strand.
CTGATTCCGAAAAACTATTACTTGAAATATTATTATAAAATAAATTATCATCTTCGCTGCTATGAATATTTGATGCTCCTTCGTCATGAGAAAAATTGGGAATAGAATATTTGGAATTGAAATGGTCACCAAAATTACATTCATCTGAGTTAAATGTAGAAGGTGCAGAAGAGGATATTGGATTGGGTTGGATGAGGTTTTTTTTAAAAAAAACTGCATCAATTATATTATTTGACTCCTGCAGAATATCTCTACGACTCATGTTCACAAATGCTAAATTCAGTTTTAAAAAGTGCCGTAAATAAAAGAAAAGAAATATCTTTAAACGAAATATTTTACGCGTTAATATAAATAAATCGAATAGAATACATATGAGGATTTATGATATCTAACACATTTGATTTTACTTACCTCTAAATTTATTATTATCGTTTTCACAATTCAAAAAAGAAACTCTTTTACGCACAGAAGCACTTCACTGACTGAACAAGTGAATTACTTGGGCAGAGAATACACGTCTGATCGTGTACATGAAAGAATTGCAGAAATGATTCATCTATGAACTTGCAGTTATAATTTCGCCAGAGACCTTCTATTTTTTCTCTTTCTCTTAAAGCATTCATTTGTCATTCACCGTCGTATTTCTCTTACTTTTTACGAACGCTGGCCCATTAACACGAGAAAATGAAATCTTTTGGAGACAATATTCTTCCTCTCTGCGTTAGGGCGATCAGGAAAGAAGAGCGCGAGCACGTCGTTTTCTTTTTTCTTGGCGGTTCATATCCCGGCCATAATTTATTTGTTGTGTCGGGTTTTTTACTTGAGTTGTAAAGTTGAGTTGTAGTTGTCTGGCGGTTACTTTCCAATTTCAGTTTTAAATTTTAATCGTTTATGAACGGGGGTTACACATTATGAACTGGGGTTACATCTTTTGGCGTTGCTTTAAAGATGGAAAATTACACAGTCTTAAACTCATTATTAATTTCATTGCACTTCTGCATTTGCCACATTATGTTTATGTATTTTAGTTTTGTTATTAGTTTTGGTTGGCTTTATCCGCTTCATTTCTTGTCTTAGGTTTATACTATATTAGATAGACTTGGACTTAATTCGTATTTCTTCAAACCTGTAGCGAAATCCATTTTACTTTACTTATAGTGGAGCGTTAAAAACGTTAAAACCCCGGATCTCTCAGGGACCGGATGAAATTAAGGGGGTCCTCTACTCTCGAGGCCTGAAATTGAGCGGTTTTTTGGGGAATAAATTGCGAAGGATCTACTGAATATATTTTAACATTTTTTTTTTATTTCGAAGATACATGTTTTAATTTTTCAATTTTACTTTTGAAGATGAAACAAATAACTATCGCGACCTTGAAACGTCATTGATGACATTGATGTTGAAACTGCATGGGTCCCGCTTAAGCACAGTTGTGGCCAATTGGGTAATCTGTAATCTGAAAATTTATATTCTTTATAATCATAGATACGTTGGCTATGTTTTCCCGTGACAGATTTTTTTTATTTTGCAATTCGTAAAAGTTATGCAACAATTTGTAAAAATTTCAAATTTTACGTCATTTTTTGACCTATTAGAGGCTATAAAAATGGAAAAAAATAAAATTTTGCAAATCGTACTCATAGCGGTATGTTTTCTGAACAATTTAAAATCAAAATTATTGAAATCGGACCAATACTTTTATGAGAAGTCTTACTCGGCAGCTAAAAAAAACATTACTTTCGGGGAAACGCGTTTAATGATAAATTACGGTGTATAACTTGATTGTAGTAACTTACGAGTTAATCTGCTATACCGGGGCCGTAGAGTTCTCCTTCCTCATCACGTTGATGTTTTTGGTTGTCCACATTCTTCTCAAGAACGGACTGGTAAATTCTTTAGACAATGATTTTTAACTGGAAAAGCGCCGTCGAGACGCGCCGCGCTTAGTTTCTCGGAAACGGCCGGAGACGGGTACCTTTCTGTTCCCAGAAACATGCAAAGGAACGTGATTTTCTTGAAATCCTTTCTGTGGCGTATTCTTAGATACATATAGATTGAAATTAAAAAAAAAACAAAAATCGATTTTTTGAAACCGCGAGAGTAGAGGACCCCCTTAAATGATTTTTGCGGGACTGTGTTGTGAATAACATAAATAAAAATCTCTACCTATTTAGAAGTTGTGCATTTGATTTTAAAATAGTCAAAAATTGATGATTGCAATAACTTATGTGCTATAATACCGATTACGCTGTAGAATTTATTTTTTTGTGAAAGAAGTGAAAGCTATTGCAAAAAATAAGTAAATTATGAATATTTAAATAAAAAAATTAAACTAGTGGGGTAGGTCCAGATTCTGGGTGTCGCATCATTGGTGCGACCCTTGAGGTCCACACGAACAACTTCCCAGTTAATAACAATTTTCAATTATTATTAACAATATTCAATTATTATTATCAATATTTAATTGTTAATAGCGATAAATTTCGTGATAGTACAAACGAGTAAGTGAAAACTCAATAAAATTCATACTATTCGATTTATCATTTTATTTATCATTAATATGAACTATTTATGATTTTTTTAAACATTTTTTTAATGTTACAAAAAACTATAAAAGTTCTGGATTTTTTTTTAAGTATCGAGTTGTATCAGAACCAATTAGATCAGGTGAATCTTTTTCAAAAAAAAACTTTCGCCCACTTGTATCTCACTTAAAAATACTTAAAAAATTGATATTTTAAATTTATAAATAAATAAATTAATGAATTTAATTTATCATGATAATTTCGTTGTAATTAGATGCAAAATTTTTTTTAAAAAATTATCCCGTTATAGCACTATTTTTTAATAAAAACCAAATAAATGCACTTTGTTTGGAATTCATTTTTATTAATAATTTTGAATGGTTATAAACAATTTATAATTGATATAAACAATTCTTAATTGTTATAGACCATTTTTAATTGATATAAACAAAGTTTATTCATAAAAGAAATTTTTTGTGGTAACAAAAATTTCAATTGTTTATAAGAATTTTCAATTGCTATGAACAATCTGCAATTTTGTATTCAATTTCCAATTTTCATAATCAATTTTCAACCAGGTAAAACCATTTTTTATAATTATAAATTTATTATTGTTATAAACAATCATTTATTGTTATAAACAATTTTTCATCATTATAAACAATTTCTGTTCATAATAAATTGTTATTATCCGACTTTTTGATGTCCCGATCGTCATCAGAACAAATTACATCGAAGAAATCCTTTTCAAGAAAGTCTGAAATCAACTTTTTTTTCAGTTTTTTTTGTTAAAACAAAAAAACGGCTGAACCGAAATTGACAATAATACGCTTCGAATGGCACCATAGCGAAGTCGTTATCATTTTTTGTTCGCGAGATTTCGTTGTCGAAAAAGTGGGTCCGAACGTACGTACGTACGTACGTACACACACACACACACACACACACACATACATGTGTTCAAAAACATGCGTAAAACACTATGGTGACTTTGAAATGTAAAAAAAATGTAAACTAAAAATTTTGAAAATCGGGAACATTACAATAACTTCCTGTATGTGGGAAGTTAATAATATATAAAATATTTGTTTATTTAAATAGTTTGAATTAAAAAATAAATAAAAAATTGTCTTCTATTATTTTTATTTATTTATTTATTTACAAATTCGCCAAATACTGACTACTACAAATCACCGAAATCTAAACAGTAAATATAACGTAAAAATGAAATATCAAAATAAACTACAGAATCAAAGTGATTAACTATTAAGACTTATCAAATACTGGCTACTGCAAAAAATAAAATAAACAACAATATAACTACAAAGAAAAAGAAAAAGTAACCCTAACAAAGCTGATTCTTCAGATGAGATCTAGATAAGTGAAAATCAATAAGCTCAAAATGATTATTTAAAAGACGACACATAGATGTAATAGGCTCATGCATACCATAATTAATGCGGTGGTGGGGAATATGGAGAAAGCTTTGGTTCCTCAAGGGGCGAGCAGGAGTCGATAAACCTAGAGCTCCCAGCAGCTCGGAGGAATCAACTACGCCCCGCAAGCAATCAAAGGCAAAGACAACTCTGGAGTTGTCGCGTCTGCTTTCAAGGGACTCCAATGAGATAAGCTTTAATCAGTTAGCGTAGGGAGGCAGCTGAAGAGGATCGGTTCAAGGAAGGCCGCGAAGGGCAAATCTAACGAATCTACGGTGCACAGCCTCAATACGATTAATATGAGTCGCATAAAAAGGAGACCACACAGGACTAGCATAATCCAAAACAGGTCTCACGAACGTAAAATAAAGAAGTTTAGTTATTTATGGGTCATCAAACTCCTTAAACCATCGCTTGACGAAGCCCAGAGCAAAATTAGCTTTGTTTACAATAGTGTTAATATGGTCATCAAATGAAAGAGTCGTATTTAGCACTACCCCTAAATCTTTGGTCTTGTCAAGTCTGTTCAGAGAGCCACCGTCTAAGGTGTAGTTAAAGTGCGCTGGATTTCTTGATCGAGAGAATGACATAGTAGTGCACTTGCTAATATTTAGGGGAAGGAAGTTTATAGAACACCAGTTATGAAAGGCGTCTAAGTCCGAGTTTAATAGTGCACAGTCATTCGCACTTGAAATAACGCGGAAAATTTTGGCGTCATCAGCGTAACATAGAATTCTGGAATTAGGGAGAATTAAGGATACATCATTGATGTAAATGATAAAAAGCAGAGGTCCTAGATGACTTCCTTGAGGAACACCGGAGGTAACATAAATATCGTTCGAAAGTGAACCACGAAATAGCACACGTTGCGTGCGATCAGACAGATAGGAATGAATCCAATTAACAACAATTGATGGAAACCCTAGAAAAGACAACTTACGAACAAGAACACTATGGTTAATTCTGTCAAAAGCCTTGCTAAAATCAGTAAAAATGCAGTCGACCTGCTTGCCAGCTTCAATGGCAGAAATACAGCAATTAGAGAATTCCAGCAAGTTAGTCACAGTAGATCTACCCTTCATAAAGCCATGCTGAAAGGAACCTAGAAAAGGTTTGCAGGGGAATGATGACAGATGCTTTCCAAGATTTCGGAAAAACACCACAACAAATAGATAAGTTAAATAAGTGACAAAGTATAGAAACTAGGGACAAGCGACAATTTTTTACAAAGCAAGCAGGGATACCATCAGGACCACACGAGGAACTATCAGCCAAACCAGAAATATGCTTTAGCACAGCATCCTCGTCAAACACAAGGTCTTTGGTATCAAGAGTAGTCGGAGCAAACATCGTCATTTGAGTAAAATCCTTATCACTAGTATCACAGTCTGTAGTTAAAAATGCGGTGCCAAAAAATTCGCCAAATAGGTTGGCAGTCGTCAGGGGGTCGTCGTAGCCATCACAATTGTGCTTACAATTTACGAACCTCCAGAACTGTTAAAATTGTGCTTACAATTTACGAACCTCCAGAACTGTTAAGGCTCAAAACGCAAAGTCGATTTAATTCTCTCTAAATAATCAGAATAAGAAAAATCAAGTGCAGAGCAAAATTGGTTGCGTAACATGAAGTAAGTGAAGTAGTCAGCATCACTCCTTGAGGCACAAAACCGCTTCCAAGCTTTATTCTTCAGATTCTTTAAGTGCTTCACGGAACTATTGAGCTAAGGCTGATATTAACGCGAACCACGAGACCTTGAACAGGAACATCATCCTTCAATTTTCGTAAAGGCGACTTTGACAAATTAAATCACTTGCTCCTCAACTCTAATATTGGGGATATCCCTCAACATCTCCTAGTTGACGTTGCTTTAGAGGCGTTCTATTCGGAAATACACGCTTGTCTTACACAATCTATCCCTCTTCTTCCTCGTAAAAACTACTCCTCATCCCCCGTATGGTACGACAAAGAATTACGCTCTCTTCGCAACAGGAGAAATAAACGTTGGCAAACTTTTCTTCTAACCCAGACCGAGTCTGACTATTCTTCCTATCTATCTGCTTATACCTCTTTTTCTGAACGTTGTGATACCTTCAACCATGAGTACCTCCAACGGATGGAAACTAGCCTCATATCCGACCCCAAGCGTTTTTATAGCTTTATTAATTCTAAGAAGAAATCCAATGGTTACCCTTCCACACTAAAGCTCGAGAGTACCTCTTCATCTGATCCTAAGGTTATCGCTAACCTCTTTGCACACTTCTTTAGTAAATCTTTCAGCGACAATTCTCTACAACCCGACCTTAACTATTTTGCATTCATGGACAAATGCACTCAAACGTCGTTTTCATCTTTGAGGACGACTTTCACCCAGGTCCTGATGGCATTCCGGCCATCGTTCTGAAAAAGTGTGCCATGCATCTAGTCCAACCCCTTACTTTGCTTTTTCGTCTCTCGGTCACTCAAGGGGTTTTCCCTCAATTATGGAAAAATTCGTATATTATTCCCATCTTCAAAAAAGGTTGCAAGAACGATGTGTCCAACTACAGACCCATTGCTAAATTATCATCCATACCTAAACTATTCGAAAAATTGGTCTATGATTCCATGTTCTTCCACTCTAAAACCCTATGTGCCCTGGAAAACGGTAAAGATGTTGATGTTATCGCCACCGATTTTAGTAAAGCCTTCGACAAGATCTCCCATAACGTTATCTTGTTCAAACTTGATCGCCTAGGCTTCCCCCCCAGATTCATCTCCTGGATCCGATCCTACCTCAACAACCGTCAGTACAATATTCTTTTTAGTTCATCCATTTCTAACCCTATTGTCGCTCGTTCCGGCGTCCCTCAGGACAGCCACCTAGGTCCATTGCTTTTTATCCTCACAATAAATGATGTTGAATGTGTCATCAAACACTCAGAGTTGTCCATTTATGCCGATGACATGAAAATAATCAAACATATCTCCTCCACTACCGACTCTCTTCTCCTGCAAGAAGACCTCGATTCATTCATCACATGTTGCATGAAAAACTTTCTGGAGCTCAATGTCTCCAAATGCCAGTCCATCTCTTATTCCCGAAAGCGTCTTACCACCACCCCGAGAGTCTATATGTTAACCGACGTACCAATCCCTATCGTTACCTCTTTGTGTGACTTAGGAATAATCTGTGATAGTCAACTCAATTTCCGTTCCCACATTGACAGCATAATTAACAGAGCTAACTCCGCGCTAGGGTTTGTGAAGCGCTGGTCTAGAGAGTTCTCCAATCCTTATGTTTTCAAATCTCTCTACGTCTCCTTCGTTAGACCTCTCCTTGAATATGCCAGCCAGGTATGGTCCCCTACACAAACAACTCACATTAATAGGATTGAATCTGTCCAGCGTAGGTTTATTCGCTTTGCTCTACGTGATCTTCCGTGGGTTGACAGATTCAACCTTCCTCCCTATGAAAACCATCTGAAACTGATCGACTTACAACCTCTAAGCAAACGTCGTGATGTTTCCGACATTCTCTTAATTTATCAATTATTAACTGGTGCCATAGACTGCCCCTCAATCCTGCAATCTTTACCCATCTGTACAAATCCCCGTAACCTTAGGTCCACTCCCCTTTTCCGACTCGACCGCCATCGCACAAACTACGGTCAAAGCGAGCCAATTACCAGGATGTTACGAAAAGTCAACGACCTTTCCTCTTTTGACTTCCATCTGAGTAAATCATCACTCCACAAAGCCTTATATCTTGACCCCGCCCATCTTGATCCTGATCGCCTACTTTAATTCTTTTTCCTTTCGCCTTCTCCCAGTTATCAATATATATAGCTCATATTGTAGCTTATACTTTTTATTTATTTATTCTTAATTATTCATTTATTATATTCTGTAGAATTAGTATTATGTTATTGTTTGTATTTTATTTTTTATTTTTGTATTTTTTATGCAATAGCTTGTATTAAGCTTAAATAAATAAATAAATAAATAAACACAAGTAGCAAAACAAACAGAAAGAGAATCGTAAAATAATTCTACAGCGTTATCAATATCACGTTCATTCAGAACATTCCACCAAGAGCCAAGGCAAAGAGCCAATTATTAAGTTTAGAATAATCAGCCTTGCTAAAGTTATAACAAAAATTACTTGAGTTAGAAGATGTAGTCAGTACAGGATCAAAACCAAAAATGATATGCAGTGTTGGATGATGACGAGATTCAGGAACCAGGGGAGACAGACAGTGCTTCACGACAGTACTCGAGCAGACAAATGAGAACACCAAATCCAGGAACCTGCCCGAGTCATTCATCACGTCACAGGCCTGTGATAAACCGCAAGAGGCAATGGAATCCATGAAGGCCGGAACATACCGTGGGGCAGCCGAAAAAGATGGTAGTAGGCAATCCTTATCCAAGGAGCGCTCCCAACTGATCCAAGGCATATTAAAATCTCCAAGGAGCATAAGGTCATCCGACGGAAGCAGCAAATCAGCCAGTCCTTCAACACAAGTAGACATCGACTCATAGTAATCAGAGGGCCATCCAGGTGGAATATAGACCGTGGCAATGTAAACATTTTTGTGTGGAAGCTTGAGAACCACACAAATGAATTCTAGGGGATCAGATCCCGCAACCTCAACGACCATACAAGGAATGTCATGGCGGACAGCGCAGTAAGTAACATATAAGTAATTATGAAAAATAAGCAAATTATGACTATTTAAAGAAAAAAAACAATTATTTAGAAAATATTTACATTTTTTCAAATATCATCTTCTATTTCATTTATTTGAATCATAGACGCTGTATTTAAACAACTGTCGTCATTGCACTGTAGGCATGCTACACTACAGTATAATCCACTTTTCCGGCATCCGCATGCAGCTCCACATCCCTTTTTGCAATTGCAAAATAACATTTTTAATAAATTTTCCGGAGCAGGTAATTGATTCATAGTTATTGGATGATAGATATTATTGGAATAGTTCCCTCCCCAATTTTTTAATTTTTTTATATCATTCCCTAGCCATATCTGGATTTGCAGGTAAACCCGTTTTAAGTGTTCAAATTCTGCATCAGATGTGGGAGGTAACGAAGATAAAAGAACATGATGATTTTATTTTATTATTTTTTGCCAATAGAGAATTTATTTTATCTTTCCTTAATAACTTCAATTAGCGTAAATTTTTCCCTTCGGTTTTCTTCATTACTTTCAAACCTTCTTCTCCTTATACTTTTATCTCCAGTAATTCCGGTGGCGATTGACATAATAGCATCTGTATCAGGAAGAGGACTGTGTTGTTTGAAAAGGTCTACCAATATTTTTACATCAATATCATCCCTTTCTATTCTAGCATCTATTGAATCACTGTGTTGATCACTTTTATTGAAAGATATGTCACAAAAATTTTCTATGCCTTCAATAATATCTTTACTATAAATAACTCCTCTGATCCATTTATATACTACACTTTCAGTGGCACCTCGTTTAAAAGGACCTCCTTCGACGCTCATTCCTTTCATCAAAGTCTGCTCAATAGTCTGATCACTTGCAATACCGGAAAAAAAATATCCGTTCGCCTAGATGTGAAATATCCTGTTGTAAATTTTTCGAACTCAGTAGGATCCATTTTGTACTGTTATTCCTTCATATCTTGCAGATAAATTTGTGCAGCCTTCGCATAGGAAAAATTCCCTGTTGCGTGGAATAGTGGAATCATCAGCTCATTACTATGTAAATGTAAATTTCAATCACCCATACTGTCGGCAGCAATGAAGGCTGTCAATATTGTAACCATTCGAAAATAAGTAATTCATAGTTTAGATGTTTTATTTTTAGTTTCAAGCTCAACTAACTTATTTTCAAAAATTGTACTCAGCTTTTGAAATCCTTGATTTTCTGTTATTTCAGTGTAATTGAACATTTCAAAAATCATAGATATTTCTTTGTCATTCAATAAATTTACAAAATCCGCATTATTCCCCTTAAGATCTTCAAAAATTAATTGTGATAAAGCTTGCTGCAATAAAGTATGAGCACGTACTGCTCTAGCATACGCACGTCCAGACATAAAATAAAAATAAAAACAAAAGAGTAATATACATACCATGAAAAACTGACATTTATGAATCCCCTTGTAACTCCCAAACGGTTCAGATTGCCCTTCCCCCCTTCCATAACATTTGTTGTTTTATCACCCTACTATTTTTGGCACGTCAGATCTGAAATACCCTGTATAGCACTTCACAATATCTTTTTGTACCTTAAGTTCGAAAACTTTCGACGTAAATTCTTTCGTACACCACTATCCACGCCTGAAAGTAAACTGAATTTATATCTAAAGAATCTTCTGTTTAAAAACCTTATTCATATACCTGAACTAAGTTAAAGTTATATTAAAAATGAAGGAAAATACTCTATAAAATAAAAAATAATCTTCCACGAGCTCTACACGTTACGAAGGTAGGTTTCACCCTTTCCCAGTTTTTTTCCATAATACCCATAAAAAAAAAGTCATAAATACAAGATGTAGAAGTAGATGAAGATCTAGGTACGATCCTTTAGGTCCACACGACCAACTTCCAGTATGATACGTATTGAATATTGTAACGCGCACGAGGTAGGCCATGAAAAAGAAAATAGGGAACCGTGTAATGTGCATGCCCTATTTGGGCAGAAATCTAGGAAAGGAAATGTCAAATGGCAGAAGTTTCTAAAACTAAGCTGAGTAGCAGCATACTTAGTTTAGTCGTGATTTAGACTGCGAAGTGTTTACATGTGATACTGCAAATAGTTAGTTGTATTTTAACCAATAAAGTAAGTTTATATAAGTAAAGTGAAACGGTATGTTGTGAAGAAAACGTGTAAAGAAAATGGTGACAGGAATTAATCAGTGAAGTAAATAAAAATTGGGAACATTTGTTATTTACAATAATTGTGTTAATTAATCCGCTGAGCCCGGAGAGCCCAATTTACACTACAATATAATGAATAAATACTAATAATGATAATAATAACACAGAAAAGTAAGCATTTAAATACTGAAATAATACTTATTTATTGTTATAAATTAATACTGTGGTACTTATTGTTTCATTCTTGCTTTAAAATGTAGTGCCGTCCCATCTCTAGTGTGGATGGATGAAGTTACTGAGTACGGATATACTCTACTGCAGGTAGACTGAGTGACGTCCTTATGGACGTCTTGTTAATACTGCTGCCGGCGAGAGGTGAGACTATGCGGCGGGTGATGACAGGAGGTACTTTCGCAGGCGAGTGATGAAACTAGATGGCGTCTTTCTGCTAGAGACGAAGCCCTTCCGCAATCAAATAATTGGACTATGTGATGTATTCTTGTTAATACTGCTACGGCGTCTTCTAGAGAAGGTTATGTTCGTTCTCTTTTTATCCATTCTTCATTCATCCTTCAATAGCCCAGTGGAGATTCAATAGAAAATAGACAAACAATGTTTGGAAATACCATCCACGATAAAAGACTTGACTTGTTACTAGCACGATTTATTTACTTTATATTAACATATATTAGACCTCAGACCTTTTCGTTCTGATGCTAAATTCAAACTGTATGATACTCATTTTCTCTACAAGAAGAATCAAAATTATTCCATATATCCCTTTACTTATTACAGATAGACAGATGAGTGCAAATTTGGGTCGGGTGCCGTCCATGGGGAAATTAATCCTTTTTGGGTGGAATAAATCCCGCTGTAAAGCTAATGCTTATAAGCAAAGGATCCATATCAATCGTGGACGGCGGATTTGAAAATTAATAAATTAAATAAACGCGATATCCATAGCAGAAATTGATACATATCATTTGGATGACCGAAAAGCCATTGGAAACCACTTTTCTGTCATTTCGGTGAATAGTTGCAGTTTTGGCAGAATTTCAAAAAGGAAAAAAATTTCTTAAAAAAACTAGCTTTTCTTAAAAAAAGTCGTACTAAAAATTAAAAAATTATTACAATTAATTAAAAATTCTTTGATTCAAGAAAGACTGCATAAAAATTAACAAAGGGAACGATGTAAACAATCAATCAACTATAGATCGCTCACTAAAAATTCATCTCTTAACGAATAGCTTCGATTTCTTGCTTATATTCCCATATCTGGGGATTGTGACAGGTACCCGATTTGCGGCCTCACCAGCCCGCCCAGCGCTTCCGAATAGAGGCCGCCCCCGCCCCTACATGGAAATGTTCGCGAAAGTGAAAATAGAATATTGTCTTGTAATCCATCTTTAGTAACTATGCAAACTGGAGACTGAGCTGGATCAATTAGTTGAGCGGCACAACCACCATGCCATGGTTCCCGGGTTCGAGACCAGGTCTCTCCGTGGGTTTTTAAAATTTAAATAAAACAAAAATCCACTTCGCCTCTAGCTCGCAGCAATGCAAAAAGAAAATATCAATACTTTCAAGTTTCCTCACTTTCCTAACGCTAATTTCCTTCCGGCCTAAGCCATGCTCACACATCGAAGGACTGTCCCCTAGGCTTCGGCCAAATCGTACATAAAAAAATCATCAATTAGTTCTTTATTTTATTTTATTTAAGCTTAATACAAGCTATTACATAATAATACATACTACAATTACAAGCTATTACATAATAATACATACTACAATTACAAGCTAAAACACAATACCAACACCACAAGCTATAATAAATTATGACATAATAAATAAATAGTAAAAGCTACAATATGAGCTCTAATTAAAGCAGATACGGGCTGGAAGGAAGAAGAATTAAGAAAGGCGATCAAGATGGGCGGGATTAAGATATAAGGCTTTATGAAGGGATGATTTACTCAGATGGAAGTCAAAGGAGGAAAGGTCGTTGACTTTTCGTAGCATCCTGGTAATTGGCTCACTTTGACCGTAGTTTGTGCGATGGCGGTCGAGTCGGAAATGGGGAGTGGACCTAAGGTTGCGGGGATTGGTATAGATGGGTAAAGATTGCAAGATTGAAGGGCAGTCTATGGCACCACTTGATAGCTGATGAATGAAGAGAATGTCGGAAACATCACGACGTTTACTTAAAGGTTGTAAGTCTATCAGTTTCAGACGGTTTTCATAAGGTGGAAGGTTGAATCTGTCTACCCACGGAAGATCACGCAGAGCAAAGCGAATGAACCTACGCTGGACAGAATCAATCCTATTAATGTGAGTTGTTTGTGTAGGTGACCATACCTGGCTGGCATATTCTAGGAGAGGTCTAACGAAGAAAATATAGAGAGATTTGGAAACATAAGGAGTGTGTGTGTCAGGAAGTGTGTTAAATAGAGGATTCAATGCATCCATATTTCCAGTACAAGAAGTCTTTTCCCACAATAAAACAAAATATAACAAAAATAAAATTTTCTATCAATCTTATTTATGTAATTTACCACCTTAAATCCCAATTTTTTTCTTTACCCTTTATTTTATATATTTATTAATTTATTATTATTTTTTTTTAAATTCTGAATTTAATATACAAATAAATCGACTTTACACTACTTATTAGAGTCTGGAACTGCAGGAATGAGTTCGAGCTAATACTCCACAAAAAGTTGTTTTGAGAAAAACAATTCTTTTATGTCAGTTATAATTTTAAATTACATTGCTATAAAAACCTTAATATTTAACTCTTTGTAAGATATACAAAGTTGCAGTCTTCACTTTCTACAATTCAGTTTAAACAAATCAAAAATAAAAACGAAAGAAAGTACACAGTAGCAGGGAAGAAAATGTTATTTTGATAGCTACATTTTCACGTACTTCCGCTATGATAACTTACAGGAAGACTATGTAGTTTTAAATAATGGGGGTACACATTACTGAAAATTTCAAACTTTGTTTTAAATATACAAGACGCTTTACTGTCGAGGGAAATTACAAAACCCCGTTGGAGATGGATGTAAAACTTTTGACATGCCCTTTAAGCCTTAAACATTTTGGGATTGTTGTAGTTAAAAGTCTTCATGAATATTTTATTTAGTTGCTTGTAATTTTGTTTACCATGTAAATATTAGAACGCTTTTATCAGAGCGGTGATGCTTTTATCACAACTAGTCAAAGGGAAGTTTTTATTATAAGCTACTTTATATACTATATAAGAGGCTTACCAATTGGATTTTCTCTTTAAAAATTAACAAATTGCTATTAGGGGTGGGTTGGCTTTATTAAAGGTTTTGTGAAATTTTTGGTAAAGACAATATAGCGAAAATTTTCAGAAGTACCAACATTTTGAAGGTGGTATTTTTAATATTTTTATTTGATAGGATCCGGGACATTTTTTAAATTGGAAAAGTCGTCAATTTTTGTGAAAATTTGCGGGTGTTGCCGCCAGATTTCACCTGGTAACTTTATCGGAGCTTCTTCTTTCTAATCGTTACGCCATTTTGTTTGCAGAATAACTAGTGGAGCGGACATCTCGGGTTCCCTCTATTTTGAAAAAAATAAAGTTTTCCACCAAAATACTAACAGTATAATAAAATTAAAGTAAATTAAAACAAAATATAATTTTATTCAGTAATGCTAAGGATTTGTAGAATGAGAATACCTATTTGTCTATCTACTGACTCCGTACTTCTCCGCAAACCATACTCGTAACACTGTAGAACTTCAGCCGATTCGACGACAAATAATTTAAAATGGACCTGTATTTTAAGATGGATTCGGAGTGGCCAGATATTAGTCTGAAATTTTCTCAGCAAGCATGAGTTGTTCGCCGGTGGGATTCATACACTCGTATGATAAGAAGACATCAAGTTATTACATACTACCAACGGTTCAAAAAGCTACAGAAACAAACTTTTCCTTAATTATGCATACTAGCTATATTCTTCGCGCTAATCCTAAGAAACAAAATTGCTGGCTAATATAATTCCCATGACAATATAGCTTCCGGATTTTTTCCAAAGCCATTACGTTCTACATTTTCAAATTCCTAGTCTTTTTATAGATTATTGTAAAACTTTTTCCGTATATCTTCTCTCTTAATGTGAAGTAATTAGTCTAGGCATTTGCAATGAGTTTTCATATTTGCACAAAAGCATAGAACACATTTCGAACCATTTATTAGATGGAAAATAACTATACAAGCTTTAAACATAAGTACAGTGATTTCTCTTGAAAGTTCGAAATCAATTTTTTTACCACTCAGGCTAGTAAATTCGTTTCAATTTTCATCAATTCCCCAGAACCCATATAAATTATTTCGTAACCTTCAAGCAATTCCTGAATGCTATCTCTTCTGAACAAAAGGAATTTTTGGTAAAATTAATTTCATCACATTTGCTCAAGTGCCCAACCTGGCAGGACTGGTTTTCAAAGCCGGTTCGATTGATTTCCTCCACCGAAAATACAATTTATCAAGTGGAAAGCTGGACTTAGGAGCACAGGTAGGGAATTGTAGAGGAGCCGAGTAGAATTCCGGCGTCTCTTGCGTAATTGATGTAATTTGACAAGAAATCCAACCTCCGGGAAAACCATGCAACAACAAAAAATTTTCTGGATTCGCCATAATAAAATTTATTGGTCGCCATTCGTTCTCAACGGGCCTGCCTAATGGAAGGGCATTTTGCAACCAAAAACGTCATGCTAAATTAATACACTTACCTTACTTACCTGTACAAATTTCGTCTCCAAAGGCTCTTTCAAGCAATTTTCTTAGGTTGGGCTACCAAAAATAATTCAATGATTTCCATAAAAGGTGTTTTTTTAGGTCTCGACAAATTGTTATTTTTGTAGAGACACTGTTTTCTTTTTGTGGTTGAAATAATCTATTGAGTCAAAGGAATAATCTTCCTAAAATGGCAAAACGGATTATGAAAGTGGTTTTTGTTGAACCTTTCAGTAGAAATCTTATTTTCATGCGTACTTTCAAAGAAGCTTTATATAGGAGCCGGAGAATGCGGAAATTTCTATGGGCCTTGGTCCAAATGCCCCCAGGACTGACACTACTACCAATTTATATATTACATCTACAAATCTCTGTGTGAAATCTCATTGAATTCTAACCCGTAGTTGCTGAGATATTGAAGCGTGAAAAATAATTATTATAATCTTAATTATAGGATTTCGGAAGAGAATAATAAAACCTCAGGCTTTGTTGTTATTATGTTTATTTTTATAATGTGTGTCTTGATTGCATCCTTCCATTTAGTAGCCAGAATTTATTATCAGCTATGTAATAGTTATTTAAAATATTTGGTAGATCTACACTATCTCTATAAACTTCAATAGTGTAAATACCATTCCAAGCATGTTCAGCGTAATAACTTCTGCTAGTTTTATTTGATACGATGGGCTTAAACGTTTTCCGGTTGGATCTGCAACAACTCGGCGAGTCTTTTACGTAGATGATGTTATGACGGGCTTAAACAGCCTTGTTATTGCTAAGGAAATGCAACAATAATTGGTAACCTTACATCAGGAAGCAGGCTTCAAACTCAGAAAGTGGTGTGCACACCATCCACAATTTTTACAAGATTTCTTACCAGAAGGCAAGGAAATACAACTCAATTTCAAGAGTGATACAGAAGATCATAGCAAAGCGTTAGGTTTGACATGGTTACTAAAATCAGATAACTTCTGCATCGAGACAAATTGGAATCAAACAGATAAGGTTCCCAAGGGAATAGTATCGTCAGATATAGCACGACTATTCGACCCGCTCGGAATCATGGCCCCTGTATTAATTACTGCAAAAAGCTTCCTACAACAACTCGGGCAAATTTTAGATAGACTGGGATGCAGCTCTGCCACAAGAACTGCACACTAAATGGACTAGTTTTCCGACTTTTGAAGGCATGAAACCACATTCAATTTCCCAGACACATCTTCGCACAAAAGAATCAAAGAGTCAACAAAAATCCACATTTTTGCTGATGCATCGGAGAAGGCATTTGGAGCCACGATTTATCTCAGATCTGTTGTCAACCCTGTGAAAGTAATATTGCGTTTACTATGCGCCAAATCTCGTGTTGCTCCCATGCAGAAAGTAACACTCTAGAAAGCAACCTCTAGAGTTTTGCGCTGCCAAATTAGCTGCAGACCTTGCCGAACGGGTTAAAACTAATGTGGGTTTTGAAGAAGCCGTAACTTATTTCTGGACAGACTCAGAGATTGTTTTGGCATGGATCAACTTCTCATCAGCATCTTTCCACACTTTTGTTCCCAATAGAGTGTCTGTCATCCAAGCATTATCCACAATACTACAATGGTGCTATGTTAAATCGAAAGGAAATCCGGCTGATTTACTATCCCGAGGAATCGCCCCTGATAAACTAAGAGAATGCAACCTTTGCTTTTATGATCCTCTTTTTTTACACGGCCAGGAATCAGCATGGGCACAACCATACACGAAAACCATTGAAAAAGATTTAGAAAAATTAGAAAAAAAGTAAACCAGCCTTGACAATGACAGCAAGTAGTGGTGACGATACGACACATTTTATGCACAAAATCCACCATGACAACTCATTTAAGAAATTACAGCAAGTCGCCGCATATGTTATGAGATCCATCCGCCGTCTCAAGAAATGTGATCGACTTACAGTGCCCAAATCTAAGAGCCTTTCTAGCCAAGAACTGACGCACACACTTAACAGCATTGTGAAGACCATGCAATTAGAAGAATTTAACGAAGATATAAGGCCTCTGAGCAGCCTCGCGCCCTTCTTAGACAATTGGGACATTCTACGCGTTGGAAGAAGACTAGAAGCCTAAAGTTTATCATACGATGCAAAATATCCTATCTTACTTCCCTATGGACACCAGTTTACCAAGATGATAATGATGGACATTCATCACGAAAACTTACATGTCGGACCACAGACACTTCTCTCCATAACAAGACAACGCCTTTGGCCGATCAAGGGGAAGACCTTTGCCCCTTCCATCGTGCAAAACTGCGTTCCATGTGCCAGAGCGAAACCCAAATTGCTTACCCAAGTGATGCAAAACTTGCCTTCTACTAGAATGCAACCTGCTCGACCTTTTGTTTATTCAGTGGTTGCTTTTTGCGGACCAATTTCGATCCACTATCCAGGAAAGAGAAGTTGACCACAAAAGGGATATGTAGCAGTATTCCCTAAGGAAGACACTCCAGCATCTTCTGGAGGCTTTGCGCCTCTGAGATGGCTTGTCAGCTTAGGCTGATCTGCTAGTCCTCTACGGACTTAGGCGATGTTTAAAGCACCTTCAAGGTCTAGTGCCTCTGTCCTGACATGTCTAAGAGTGTCCATAGGCATTTCAGTTTTAGCAATGGAGACAGTCTTTATCCATCTCTGACCTGTCCTCGGCGTGGGATGTCTGATGCTCGGGAAAAGTGCCTTTAGCGATGTCCGATGTTGCTCCTGACATGCCTAATCTCAGGGATCATTAGTGTCTCATGTCGCAGTAGCCAGCGTGACACTTCATTGGTCTTGTACGCTTGCACAGCCCCGATGCCGTCTCGGTATGACCGTGAAAGTGCTCGTTGAGTCCGTCCAAGTTCAGGGTTGACTCCAGCTCCATAGTCAGGACAGATGTTGTGGGTTTTGGGAACCTCATCAAGGTTGTCACATTTTAAAAATTTTATTAATTTTTTTTCTTTCCTTTTTCGAAAATTTTCTTTTTGGTGAATACTTTTATTTCTTTTTCATTAGTCAAACCCCTTTTTATTTCTCTGCAATCCTTTATTTTTTTTATTATTCCCTTTTGTGTTTGTTTATTCCCACATACCTTCTCCCACCCTTTACCATCCCTAGCAAGATGGAGAAGAAGCTTCTGGGGGAACCTGAAATTATTTCAGTTGACTTTCTTTACTTTTTTTATTCGCCTGATAGTTTGGCAAGGTTTTTTTGTTAGCTCGATTTTTTTAGTTTTGATAATTCACGTTTTCTTTGCGATTTGATTTTTTTTTCAACAAATTTTCGGTACATATATATACATTTATTTGGATTTTTTTTTTCTCTTCTCATATTTTTTTTTTTCGAGTGCTCTCTCTCCTCCGGTTACCAGAAGCCTCTGAACCAAACTTTTGCACAGGAGAGACTGTTGACCGACTCTGCCACTGGTGTTGTGCAGGCGCCAAAGCCTGCTTTCTCTAAACCCCCACCTGAGTATAACGTTAGTAGGTCTCCAAGCGAGTCAGCCAGAACATTACCTAGCCTGAATAACAATCCTTTGGGTCAAGCCAGTCATTAGACGGGGCTTGTGTGTTTCCCCCTCCGGAACAGGCTCGACAGCTTGAAGATTAACACCAGCTTTGGCTTTCCCCTCGCTAAGCTCGAGTTCCTAGCAATTCGGAGACAGCGGTGATCACGGCCGATCAGCTACATAGCCACATATCTGGCCAATTTTAAAAGGGAGATGTTAGGCTTGCTAAGGACGAACTTAGCGCAATCCATCATGGAGAGGTCCGGCTCCGTCAATAACTCCGCAGAAGGCGATATTGTTTCCCCTTCTATAGGCCCAGCTGTCCACCACCTGCATGCTGAAGTAAGCCCACGATGGCAACCCCCGGCTTACGAGTACGCCCCTCTTCAACCACCCCAAAGTAGACAGAGACCTGCTCCTAGAGCAGCCAGCTACAACGCAGGACGCCCTTCCATCCTGGCGTCCTGGGGTATTCAGTATACGGGTCGTAACCCAGCTTTTTCGGTGGATGACTTTTTGTTTCGGGTTGAGCGACTTGCGATCAGCTCTCGTGTGTTTGATCAGGAACTATGCGGAAATATACACCTTCTTCTCATGGAAGAGACGGAACAATGGTTCTGGAACCAGTTTTGTCGCGCCTCCCCGGAATTCGACTGGGAGCTATTCAGAGCTGGCATCAGACGAGAGTTTGGCTCTGCCGAGACAGACTTGGACCTGATGCGGACTCTGATGGAACTCCGTTAGAGTTCGGAGAGCTGCGACAGCTACCTCCGCAGAGCCAACGCTATCATAGCACACATGAGGCTGCCGTCGTCCAAATACTCCGAGACAATTTACATCCCCGTATAGGGCAACAATTTTCCACTGTCACCGTTAGGTCAATGGACCATTTGCAAAACTTATGCCGTATAGCTGAACGCTGGCTACAACGACGCGACCTGTATAGGCGATCTATGGGATCAGATATCCACGAAATGGATTGTAATTCAGCCCAGGAGGCAGAGGATTTACGTTGCACATTCCGCACACAGATTACATATAACATGGCAGAGAGGCAGAAATGATTGCCGACAGCTGTGTCAATCATTCCTCCAAGTAGCTCAGTTGCTCCTCCTTTAAAAGAAGGTCATCCAGACACGACTCACAAGCTGACAATCGTCCCTTAACGATTTTACAACATGATAAGATTATTAAATATTTACAAGAAAGGCGTGAGTTACAGTTAAATGCTGAGTTAGGCGAAGCAACTGACCTTCCAGCTCCTCAACCGAAAATTTTCGAACCTGATACAGAGATCGAGTTGCAGAAGAAAATTCTAGGCATCCTCAATAAGTCGTCTGTAACAAAGTCAAAATCCGACCTATTGTATGCAAATGTACAATCACTGCAAAACGATTCAAACACAATTGAAGATAATAAGGTGCAACGAAGTCTTTAATTGTTTGGCGTTTTTTCCGAAACTATTTCATATATATTTCATATATTTGGCACGAAGATAGGATTTGGTGGCAGAATAACAGCCGTGTAGTTACATTTTGATGTTTGGGTCTAATTTTCATTGGGGTGAAATGGGAATCAAATGAAATTGTGCTTGTAAAAACGAGTTCAAAAATATAAATGTCCTAGCAAAAGTCGTCGTTATTAGTGGCTTAAGCAACATGCTGCTAACGATTGCTTTACTAAAAACCAACGGAACTTGAGGTGTGTAATTAAAGAAATTACTCGTACCTTAATACAGTATATTGTATACCCAATAAAAAAGCAATTTATTGTAATATCGCGATAAGCTAAAAGAAGTGACTATTTGCACTTACGTGTACTTCTGTGTTTACACGTATTCGCCATCTTGATTTCCACTGTCATTTTGGCTATAATCATGGCTACAAAAAGGTAATAGATGTGCGATTTTGACGACTTTTTAGTGTCCATTTGGCGATACTGTCTGTGCAAAGTCTGACGACCCTGGGTATAACGGACTCCGGTCTATGCAGAGGTTGCGGAGAAGAAGATGAGACCGTTTTACATGTTCTCCGCCGCCGAAGAATTGGGAACACAATTTTGAGAATAAGAGAATAGGATGGGATAAAAATCCATTATCAAATTCCTAACTGGTATAAGATGGCTCGCAAGTGTACTTTAAGAAAAACTTCCGAGTAGGGGGCGTGCCACAGGCCATTTTAGACCTCAGTATTTGACAGACGTATGCCTTCCCCCTGGAATACTAACCAGTAACTTTAGGTACCTACTTTCTTTCGCCGTCAGAACGATGTATTTATTGGTAATTAGTGTTTACAGCATGATGAACAGAAACAAACAGCGAAAATTATTTCCGTTTATTTACTTCTGTGGGAGTAGCCGTAAAGCAACTTTAGAAAATAGGTTGATTTTTACAGTACTGTATCATAAGGTTTCATAAATGCAGCTAACGTGCTTCTTTTTTCCAAGTAACTGTGTGCGCTTAATATCCATAAGTTGTTTTTTCCCTAGAAGAACAGTCCTAAATTACGTTTGCAAAATAATATAAAAAATTTTCGTGAAGTGGGTTTGATATATCGATACGCAAATGTCTACTCTTGCTACAACGAAAGGCTTATTCTCCTTTAGTGCTTTTGTGTTATTGTTCCAATGTTAAATTCTTCAAAACATCTTTATGCTCAGAGGAACCCATGCCAATCACACTTACCTTCAATTAAACACTACTATCTAAAAAAAATATCCCCCAGCGGTCCCAAATTTAGCTGAGATTTAGGTTCAAATTTGGGAAATTGAGACATTCGATTTCGATTTTCTGCCTTCCGTTCCTTTTTGTTACTCAGCTCATTTAGCTGTCAACTTCAATACTTGGATATTAAAATTTTAGGAGGGTTAAAATTTCCTCGAACATTTCGTAGTTGAATAGACCAAAAATTTTGCTCATACCGAAAAGCGTTAAACCCTCTTAAAACCGTAAAACTTTTAGACACATTTCTAATAAAATTCGTTCTTGGATGGAAAAGGTCACGAATTCTTTTTCACATGGGTCTCGTAAAATGCAAAAGGGTTAGCACAAATCCCTAGATAAAATGTGAGTAAAAGTTTGGTAGACCGGGCGTATGTTTGTTCCAAGTGAAAAAATGGGAAGAAACAGGTGGTTGGAGGATTTGTGTATTAAAATGTTTTTATCCGTAAAATCCATAAGTACAAAAGAACTTGCAGTTTTAGTATGAATGTCTGATTACGAGTACTTTTACACGAGAGGTTGAAATAGTGGTGACACGAACGTAAAAGAATTAGCCCTTGCTTTTTTTTCGTTACATAAAAGGTTTTTAATTCGAGGTAAAATTAAATGGTTCTGCAAAACCATAAGCTGATAAAGGAAAATCTCCGATTTAAAATTCCTGGAAAAATTGCACTTAAAAGTTTAACAGGTATTTTTATTCCAACTACCCTTAACTTTTGTGAAAAGGTATCTCGGACAAAAATGTAATCTTAATATTTGATGGAACCAACACTTTTTTTTTATTTTACATTAACTTTAAATAGTTGGGTTGTTAATGGAATTCCGTAAAGAACGGATATTTTGAAAATCTAAACTGTAGCTAGATTCGTGATTTATTATTGATAATTTACAAGTAGTTAGCAGTGTTATCGTTTTAAGAATGCCGTAAACAACTTGCTGAACAATTTTTAAATATCTATGTTAGTTAGATTTGGTTAGAGCCTTTCACGCTTAGGCCATTATGGCCCATTGTGATACCACATTGAAGTTAGGTTCCCAGCACAAAGGACTTGCGTGTAAGTTTTAACTCGAAGCTCTTTTTCGATGACCACATTTCGCACATGGTTGATAAGACAAATGCAATTATGGGCTTCATAGAGAGATGGTTTCGCGGATTTGCGCTTTGTAGCCTTCCCAGAGATGTCAGAGGGTATGGAGCAAAAGTCGCCGAGCCTTTTGATTTTCTTTCAAATTTTTGTTTGTACAACTTTAATGTAATATTTATAACAGTAATCACAGCAACAGATACAAGTAACACAAATTTAAAATTGTGGTAGAAGCGTCGTGAAAAACAAAAGATACCCGTAAGTAGGTATTTATTTATTATTGGAAGTGACTATTTGCACTTACGTGTACTTTCCGTTTACTTTTGAATTCGGGAAAGTTCCGATTTTACTTACTTTATGTACTTTTATGTACTACTTTACAAATATATTCCCTCGAAGGGGGGGGGGGGCTGAAAAACAATTTTGGTCGGCTGATCAGAATCAGATATCCACGACGTGATGACGGCATTGAGCATACTTTTATGTTTGAGGAGCGAAAAAATTCCATTGCGACTCATTCGGAGTTCAGTAAAAAGTTATTCGCGCAAAATTAGAATTTGAGATGACTCGACAGCAAACATTTTTCTACTGTCACGTCGGGTTATATGATTTCGATTAGCCAATATGAACTGTTGCTGTAGGCTGCCGTGCATTCTGATTCAGCCAGTCCAAAAGCGCCCAGCAAGAAATAAAAAATCGCCCAAAGGCGCCCAGCAAGAATCAAAAAATCGCCCAAAAAGTGCCTAGTCGCAGAGAGGAAAATTTTCTCGCCCAACGGACGGCTCAAGTAGTCCAATCGGCGAGAAATCGCCCGAATTGGCAACTCTGAGCCTTCCAAGAAACAATCCTGTTACATTGACTCCATACAAGAATAAGTTTACGCTTCTTTACATGAACAGGTTAGAGAAAAACGGCTCTTCGATTCTGTACAATTCATTCCCAAGAGCTACTTTGGTGTTTCAATATTTTATTTCCTTATCGCCCTCTTAATTCATTAATTCTCTGTTTTCTTTGAATGATCATTTGGATGAACTTGACTTAAACTTGTCTAAAACTCAAATGAAACAAAATAAGGTTACTTCAATTGCATAGCTAGCTTGCTTCATGTCACCTCTTTTTTCTGATATATCAGTTTTGTTATTTATTTGATTTGGTTTTTATATAAAGGTAGGTTTTATTCTTCTATAATTAGCGACGAATATTTGTCTTCAATTTTAGAGGACTATTCAAAATATTGAATTAACTACGCTTCAGTTCTTTTCTGCCAAGATCGAAGGTCGAAGTTTTGTTTGTAACATCGATTGTGCGATATTTTACTTACTTTAACATCGATGAGAGTTCTCAACATCGATGTTTCGTGAACATCGATGAACATCGATCATCCCTAGATACTACTTCGGCTTAATCTGCAATATAGGGGGAACCTAAATAGCGGCTCCTGCGAGTAGCTAAAACCGGACATTTGCAGAGGAGGCGGGGGATGGTCACCTACCTCTTTCTCCTCATTTGAGAAACTCCTACAAAATAGTTGTCGTGTCGGCAATGACCGGAGATGACAACAACGGCAAGCCTAATTATATTCCGACCAGATTGCCGGGTGATTAGGCAAGTCCATTTCATTTACAATATTTTGTTAACCATCTTGGTGAATGTTTACCAAGCTGATGAGATATATCCGTGTTTGGTAAGGTAGTGGTGTTTCTCGATAGCTCATCGGCTTTACGGTTACGCGGAATATTACTATGACCGTACTTTAAGATGTTCATTCAAAGCTGATCGACATGTTTTAGTAGTTTTAGAGGCCTCATACACTCCCCTGGGAAATTTAATAGAATACTGACTGTCTGTGAAGATACAAATATTGCGTATCGTACAAATTAAATTTTTTAAGAAATAGATTTCATAAAATATACAATGACAATCAACCGCCTCGAATTGATTTTTTAAATAACAAAAGCGTCAACCGCTTTGTGGCTGACGTTCGCGACACTATACGGCCATTTAAATTATAAGCACCATAGAAAATACTATTGTAGTAAAAAACTGAAGAATGCTTCAACCAAATATGATAAAACAATATGGATATCTATTAAAATATGACGCGGCCTCCAAATTTTCCCATATTTTTTTTTCTATCATCAGGTGATGCTCGGCCTGGCAGGAAAGTGAAGAGGTTGAGTGACGGAGGTGTCAATGTACGCCTCGTTTGAAAGCTTTGGGCTGATAGGATGAGGAAAAAACAGAAGATATCTTTTAAGCCACTCTAAAATTTCAGTAATTTTTTGTTTTCCTTTTCTTCTCGTAAGAATGATAATGTTTAGAAATTATAAAAAATATATACTATCATGCAAATTACAAAAGTTGCTTGAAATTCTTCATCTTCTAGTTTTTTATTTAATAATTCCATATCAGATGAAGTTTTTACTGGAAGAGTGAAGTCGATTCGATTCATCTCATCTTTAAATAGGTAGGTTCGCTATTTTCTGAAGTAGTACATTTTGTTCCGCCAAAAGCTCTCCATGATTTCTCACGGTTGCTAGTAAAAATTAAATCATTAGAAGTAATAAAACTTTTAAAAAAGTTAATTTTTTTTGCTTCATGCGATAATTAAATTGTTGTCTTCAATCTTACTCGAAGAAGCAGACTGTTAGGGCTGACTCTGTAAAAGCACTACAGCAAAAAAAATTTATTTTTTGAAGAAATAACAATAAGTTTATTTTGTTTACTAAAAAGGAAAATTTGAAAGACATGTTAATGTTTTTACTGTTAATAGTTGTCATGCTTACTTCAGCAATAGGAAGATATGATGTTGAAGATGTTGAAGTGTGTTGTAACGGAGAACTTTCTAGAAACAAATATATGACTTACATATGATTAAAAGATTAAATAATATGATAATATTTTTATCATTGTAGAATTTGTGGACTACATTTTCTTTAAAAAACTTTACAGCTTAAAAATACATAATTTGTTTTATATTATTTCATAATTAAATAATTAATGAACGACGTAAAATTTAATTCCAAGAAATAAGCAGTTTAAAATAGTTATATAAGATATTATAAGATGCACTGTGAAAAACGTTGGGCGTGAGTTCACTTTACAAAATAACCAATGTTGCGGATGACCAAAAATTATTGATTTCACAATGATCAACAATTGGGTCTTTCTCAGACTTCAACTTTTTTTTATAATATATCTAAAGCGCAGGGGACAACCCTATGATGCGTTTAGCTTGGCTTTCGTGGAAAGGGAATAATGATAAGGGGAATGAAATGTTGGACAGGGCGATTAAAATTGGAGCTATCAGATGCGTCAGTGCAAACAAAGCCGAGGTGGACATTTGAACGATATCTATATAAATTGATGTGTTAAACCGATGTTATTTAATTCAAAATGAAATTGCTACTACTCCTAATGAAAGGTCCATTACAAAATCTTCAAACTGAAATTGCTGAAAATATAGTAGCTGGACTCAGTTTTCTTTAGCTTCTGTTTGCGAATTAAAGGAGTTATTGGTTTGTCGAAACCTTTTCTGGAGTTTTTAAGAATTTTAGAGGGCGGTCGAATATGCTTTTGTAAGACCTGCATACAATTCTCAAGAAAAGCATTTTTTTGGAGCACTTTGCTACATAAAGAAGACAGTGGCTCTTGTATGAAACTTTATCTTTTTTTACGATGTGGTCAAAGCCTAGGGGATAACCATTTGATGCGTTTGCTTGGCTTTGGACGGAAGGGAATTATGGTAAGTGGAGTGAGTAAACTTGAATGTCGTGTTTTTTTTCATTACTACGAGCTAGACAACATTCGAGAGATGGAGTGGATTTTTTTATTCAATTTTGAAAAACAGACGGGGAGATCTGGTCTTGAACCCGTAAACCATGGCATGATGGTCTTGCCGCTTAACCAATTGATCCAATTCCGTCTCCACTCGCCAAATAAAATAGAATAGTTTTTCACGAATTTTTGCAGCATATTATTAGCACATTCTACGTTTTGAATGAAATTAATAATCTGTAAGAGCAATGTAATAATAAAGAGAGAAAAAAATTCTTTAAAATTACTATGCTAGTGTATAACATAACAAAAGTCGTCGTCGAAGTAAGTGATAATGTGTCGGCATACCAATCCGGATGTTCCAGGTTTAAAACCCACCGACGGCGACCCATGGTTGTTTTCTGCTGACAACAACCTACAATAAAAGGCCGTGGGGGTAGCAGAGAAAATGTTAGTGGTTCGGAATTCGCTTTAAATTGTAGGTCTACTTGCAACCGTTGTCTTGAAGCGGTGAAATTGTTCTCCTGTCCCATGTTCCACAACGGATTACGGGAACTAGCGGTCTATAACATGAACTGCCGAAATCCCGTGGCCTTACATCTCGCTATTGAAATTCCTCGGTTTTCTAGAAATTTCTTTGGGTACATATTTTCTATACTCCACTAAATTATTGGACACTAGCTGCACGTACCCGGCGTTGCTCGAACTTTGGTAGGTTTCGGTTACAATTATTTGTACATGGCACTCCCTTTCCACCTCCAACACTAGGGGTGTTAGGGTGACTTACCACCATAGTATCTGACGATATCGTACCATTATTCATCTCTGCGACCACGAAAACTATGTATTTGAAACTATTATCGGTAGTTTTCGATTAATTTTATATGTCACTACCTTCCCGCCCTACGAATACTAAGAGTGTCTTAACCGTACCTTTTCCTGATTGTAATTAATATGTGTACCAAATTTGGTATATTTATCCAGGCATCCCAGAGTTATTCTGAAACAGACACATCCACATTTAATTTTATATATTTATATACGCAGGACTCAATAGAACCTGCACATTGCATACTTATATTCCTCTAATCGACCTCTGTAGACGAATATTAACGTACTATGCATTAGTTCCTGAGATTAGTGCGAACATACTATTTTATACTATGTAAAAAATCATATCGTACACATATTGATTTTAAACACAATCATTCCACACGTTCGTCTGAGTTCTTAGATTTTTCAATGCGGGCTGTGATAAATCTCTTCTTTAGTAATAATTTCTACTAAATTTTTCATTTTGAAACCACTCTGTATACAAATCGATTTAGAAATATAACATTTGGTGCCGGTCAAAAGTTAAAAGTGGACAAAAGTTAGCTATATATTCTGTCGGCGATTGGTTACGTTTTCATCTTGTGACAGGTTGCGCTATAGCGCCAGCTTCAAATTCTGTTACAGCTTTACAATTTTTACAAATCAATTATGTCTTCGTGTCGCTACTTAATTACAAGTTAATTAATGATCATTCGCATCATATAGTCGTTTCCAAAAGACCATATTCGCACAAAATAAAAACAAGAATATAATACAAAATACATTTTCGTAAATATATTTAATACAAGGTCCTTCATTACTGCTTATTAAATGGTATCTTTGCTAAGAACTCTCCGCCCATTGTCGCTTTATTTCCGTAGCTCCTTTTATTTGCTTTGCTGCTTCATTAATCCGAAACATTTTCTATTAAATTCGCATCCAGCAAGTCGGATGGTCAATTCATTACCTGAATGTTATTTTCCCTTTTTCCAACGATAGCGGAAATGGCGTCTATATTTGGGATAGGTATCCTCATGGTGGATCTTATCTCTACCGCCATTACCATTAAGCATCTCAACAGACTCCAATAAACCTTTTTTGTACAGGCTAATAATCCTTTCGATTGAAAGAATTCCAGTAAGCGTTATCAACATGGATCTTCAAGAGGTGCTAAACTGTACGTAGCTGTACATTAGCTTCTCTATTTGGTGAGCACACTCTCCTCCTGTACGTAATGGTAGTGAAATTCTACTCATCCGCAAAGATCACATAGTCGAAATCACGGTTAAAGTTTTTCTTAGCTGACTGTAGACGTCCTCTTTTTGATTCTATCCAAACAGGTTTTTGAGTGTAAAGGATCGCAGGGCAGGGGGATTGTTCCCAAAAATTTTGCATCAAAATTATTTGGGCCATTCCACACGAGTATTCTTGCAGCTGTTGTCGAACCGGTTAGATAGATAGCCGTAGCAGTTAGGGAAATAATCGCAGCATTATAATTAGGGCAAATTCGTCTAAAAATTTGTATTTTTTCATTAGCGATTTAGATTACATTTGAAAAATTATTATGTATATCAGTATATCAATCAAATCTTTAATCCTCATACTGATTTTGAATTTTATTGAAATCGTTTTGTAAATGGGTGAAACGCCAGTTGTCAAACGTTCACGGCCAGTACTCAACTTAAAATGAAGAGCAATGTACACACACATGCATAGCCTCTCATTCGCATGTAAATTTGACAACTGCAGTAAGAATACCCGTGTGGAATAGTTAGGAAAACGCTGACTGTTGTCGAACTGGTTTGACAACAGCTGCAAGAATACTCGTGTGGAATGGACCTTTCTGTCTCTCGGGTGCAAAACACCACTACATGAATATAGTGGATATTTTGTGACTGGAGGATTCAGAAAATGTTTCTGCATGCGCTCGGTTCATTAATGTTTTAGTTCTCAGCTAGTCAACTTGCTATTTCAGGTAAAAGATCGCAAGGAATGGCAATTGCTTGAACACATTTTTCCACCGAAATGATGTCTATCCCTGGGGTGCAATATACAATTTTTATGATATTTTGTGTTTGGAGGTTACAGAAAATTTTTCTGCATGCCCTCGCTTCATTAATGATCAATTATCAGGTATTCAACTTCGTAATTAAAATAAAAATATTTTAGGTAAAAGATCGCAAGGAAGGGTAATTGCTTGAACACATTTTTCCACTGAAATGATTTTAATCTCTCGGGTGCAACATACAATTTTTATGATATTTTGTGACTGGAGGGTTAATTAAATGATTTTGCATGTTGTCGGATAATTATGGTCTTGTAACAATAGACCCACATTGTGAACTCAATTCAAACTATAAGTTCGGTAAATTTGGTTCTGTAATGCTATTTAGGGGTTGGTAATTAAAAAGAAAATATTTCAGGTAGAGGATCACAGGAAACGTAATTTGTTCCTTACATTTTTCCACCGAAATGATTTCAATATCTCCTGTGCAGAACATAAATATAAGTAGATATTGGATATTTAGCACAGGTTTTTGAAATGTCGCTTTCTGAACGATCAAACCTACACTAACTCAACCCGCATTCTGACATAAAATTGAGTCGGAGCAAAATATCTTACGTGTGCGTCAGGCTCACGTCCGAAAACCGGCTTGAGGGAAGCAATTTAGAGTCAGGTGTGCGTTGGGTCAATTGTCTGCACTAAGAGCCACTTCACACTAAGTACGTTAGTGATATGAGAACTCCAAGTACATAGTCTTTATATGATTTCATGTATGAGCTGAGCACTGCGTAATTCCTTCCCGTACCGTGTTCGCACTTATGTGAGAAATCATATGAGTTAGTTTTCAATTTTTTTAAAATAATACCTACAATGGATAAATATATAGTTAGTTATAGTTATAGGGTGGGGATGAAACCTAACTTTCTAACGCGTGGACCGATTTAGATGCTTCTTTTTTTGTTGTACAGAGTATGATCCCCCATTGAAAATAAGATAAAAAAATTTGCCTAGGGTGGGGGGAGGGATACTTTAACTTCGTAACGCGTGGACCGATTTGGATAATT
Organism: Leptarthrus brevirostris; assembly: GCA_964036015.1. Classification (NCBI taxonomy): domain Eukaryota; kingdom Metazoa; phylum Arthropoda; class Insecta; order Diptera; family Asilidae; genus Leptarthrus; species Leptarthrus brevirostris. The sequence continues at coordinate 29,587,394 of OZ038371.1, forward strand.
CGTTTTCTGTTGGGTAGAGTATGTTCCCTGGTTGATATCTCTAGAAAAAAAGTTTTGGTTGGGAGGGGATGGAACCTAACTTTGTAACGCGTGCACCGATTTGGATGGTTCCTTTGCTGTTGTATAGAGTGTGATCCGCCAATGCTAATAGGAGAACAATTTGGTCCTAAGGTAGGGGGGTGGGGGTAGTCAAACTTCGTAACGCGTGGCCCAATTTCGATGGTTCTTCTTGTAATGTGTAGAATATGTTTCCCGACTGAAACGAAGACAAAAACTCATAAGTTGGGTGGTGTGCGAAGCGGGCGTTACACAATTTTTTAATTCTCACACTTATTTGGAAGATTCCTTTTTGTTGTGTATTATATGATCCCCCAATTGCTACTCTATGGAAATATATAGACCAAGGAGGGGAAACCTAACTTTGAAACGTGTGGACTGATTTAGATTATTCTGAATGCATAGAGTATCTATTTGTATTCCGACAAAACGACAAAAATTGTAGCTTATGGTGAGAGTTGGAGGATGGGCGGTGCCTAGCTTCATAAGAAATAGACCAATTTTAATGCGGATGTACAGAATACGTTCCTTACTTGATAAATGATAACCACTTTGTGCCTTGAGATACTGCGATAATTCTCTGACTACAATAATTCTCTCTTGCTGTATAGAGAAAAGTGGCGCACTAGGGTCATGCTAAGAATTTTCTAAGGTGTGGGTACTAAAGGACGACCGTGACTAATTTCCTAATATGTTGCCGGATTTGGATAATTTTGTTAGCGCAATATATATATATTTTTAGAATATTGTTTCTTTTTACTCTGTGTGATCATTTTCATTAATTGGCAAAATACTTAATTTTACCACAGGTCTCTTTGATAAACCATGTTTATTATACCAACTCAGACTAAGTTATCGTCACCTTCATGTACTTCAACTACTCGTGCTAATATGTAGCCACTTTGACGGTGATACTCTCTCATCCTTTACCAAGACCAAATCTCCGATTTTTAGGTTTGTTTCTTGCTGGTTCCATTTAGTGTGTTGTTGCATTGTGGATATATAATCTAATTGCCACTATTTTCAGAAGCCTTGTAACAGTTGTTGGATGTACTGCCAGCGCGATAGGGCATGTTTGCTAATGTTTACATAAGTCGGTTTAGGAATATCTAAGATCGCGTCTCCCGTAAAAAAATTACGGTAGGATCGTCGCTTTGCGCACAAATCGGCCGCGAGTTTAGACACGCTTCTATATGTGTTGTTAAGGTCGATAATTCTTCATACGTCAAACTAGTGTTTCCTAAAACTCCGCCAAGATAAAATTTTGTTGTTTTCACCCCTGCCTCACACAGTCCGTTAAAGTGAGGTGCACCTGTTGGACTGAAATGCCATGCTATTTTGTTTGCAGGCGATAATCCTGGAAGTTCCCTTTGTAGTTGTTTCAAATGTTTTTTGAAATCCTAATTTAAAATCGATTTTGCCCCAACAAAGTTCGTACCGCAATTGGCGTATATTGCATTTGGTAATCCTTGTCTGCTGGTGAATCTCCTTACTGCGGCTAGAAATGCTGACGTTGTTCAATCAGAGACAACCTTGATATGTAATGCTGTGGTAACGAAGCATACAAAGATAGCTAGGTATCATTTATAGGTTTTACAAGCTCTACCCCTTGACATCCTAATATCTAGGGTACAGCAATAATCGATTGAAGAGTGACTGAAAGCACTTCTTGCTTCAACTCGAGGCTTCGGCAGTTTTCCCATTAATTGTTTTGTAATTTCCAGAATTTCTTCCATTGAGAACCCAGTATCTTTTGTATAGCAAGCCAATCATCAATTGTGTACCGCCGTGTAATGATATTTGATGTGTTTCATCGATTATGAGTTTTGTCAGCGGGTGTTTTCCAGATAGGATAATAGGATGTCTCTCAGTCCATGATAATGTGGATCTGCTTAATCTCCCCCCAGCACTCCAGAAATCTCTGCTCCATCAATAAACCGATTTAACTTTAAAAGATTACTTTGTTTCAAAACCTTGTTGGTTTTTAAATCCTCAATGTCGTCTTTGATTTCAGCTTGATCCAAAACATAAGACTTGTGACCGTTTCCTTCACTGTAATCCAATCATTAAATTCCGTTTTCTTCCTTTGACAGCGTTTTATGAATCGAAATCCGAATGCAGTAATAAGAAGAAATTTTGCTAAGGATGAGAATTTAGAAGTCATTTCCATCGTAAAAGTTTGACCTTTCAGAACAAGATGAGTTTTGAATGCTTTCTTTTCCAATTCTGTACTTTCGTGCTGTTGCTTTTGAGGCCAATGCTCCTCCGCTTGTCTTAACCAATCTGGGCCTTCACACCAAATTTTCTGTTCTTTCAGTCGACTAGGTGATAATTCTCTGGTTGCACAATCAAGGATTGTCTTTTGTGGGAACATGCCGCCAAAACTTTGTTGGTAGATTTGCCTGAATTTCAGATACCCGATTTCCAACGAAGATTTTCCATCGACGTGGATATTCATGAAGCCACGAAAAAACAATAGTTGAGTCCGTCCAAGCAAATATTTTACAATTGCTTAAAGAAAAGGTTTAACTTTGTGAGTAAAGCAGCTCTACAAAGTTCCGATAGTACAATTCGTTTAATTTTGCTATGTGAAGTCCTGTGTGAATATCTCCCTTTTTTGTAACTGTTGGTCCATAAATTGCGGTGCATGAAGCGAGGCATCACAAAAGCCACCGTGGTATCATAAAGGACTCGACATCTTTCAATTCTTGTTTGAACTTCTTCCAACGTTGGAGTATGTCAGTAGGCAGTTTGTCATCACAATTTATTCCTCAGGGTCATAGTGACCGCATAAGGATTTTCGGCTGTATTATAACTGGAACTAAGAATCCCAGGGGATCAAAGATTTTCGATAGGTCTGATAAAAATTCTCTCTTTGTGATTTTATTGCTTGATATATCATTCAGAGATATTTTGTTATTGAAGACATCACCTTTTAGGCACCAATAAATTCCTAAACTCTTTTTTCCAGTTTGTAAGTCTATGGAATGTAGTTCGTCAACTTCACGACTTTCCTGTGGGATGTTTTTTAGAAGTGCTGAATTGTTGGATGTCCATTTTCTTAAGTTAACTCCTCCAGCTCGAAGTAACTTAATCAAATATCTTTGTAGTTTTACAGTTTGTTCAACACAATTAGTTCCAGTTAGCAAGTCGTCTTCGTAGAAATCGCTATGCGTAACTTTAGCTTCTTCTGGAAAATGGTGTTCTTCATCTGTAGGCAATTTTAGAAGTGTTTTTACTGCAAAGTATTTAAGAAGTACTCATCCAATGATTGTGACGCTGAAGGTCTCCAAATAATACGTTGATATTGTGCATCATGTACATTTACCTTAATCTGGCGATACATTTTTTCAATATCCGCTGTGAAAACTATAGCATAATTGTGCCATCGAAATAAAATTTACATCATGTCTTCTTGTAAAGTTAGATCGATTAGAATATTATCATTCAATGAAGACCCGTTGTATGTTTTGCTTGCATTGTATACGGCATGGTGTGGTAGGTAATTGCAACGATATATTTCTTCGTTATTTGACACGGCAATAAAATTTCTTTCAGATTCTTTAACTGGAGGCATGTGTTATAGTTCTTTGTGTTCTTCAAGGCATTTAACATATTTCTTCTGCATTTTTTTAGATATTTAAAACACATTAAGGCTATTTCACTACTTTCACCCAAAACAGGATGTGTTTCGTTTTTGAATGGAAGCCTTACTTCATATCGTCCATTTTGGAGACGTTTGACGTTTCGCTCGTAGAAGTCCGCATTGTTTTTCTTCTAAAGTTAAATTCGTTGGTTTGATCTCCTCTAGTTCCCAAAATTACCGTAGTTGCTCATCCAAACTGATGCGAGTGTGTAAATGTACTACTTGAATGGATAGTATCCATTCAAAATTCGTATTTTGGGCAATGTTTCAAGCCGTCAAGGTTAACCTTGCAAAATACGTCTGCTCCAATAATCATCTCGACTCTGCCGAGTTTATAATATTGAGGATCTGCGAGTATCAAATCATTTAAGTGATGCCAATAGGTCTTCCGCAAAACTTGCTTAGAAGGAAGCATGCGAGTGAGTTCTGATAATAGTATAGCTTGAGCCGTCAATTTAAAATCCACATTGATTAAGGATTGGAGAGTTACCGATACAAAACGTCGTGACACAGCTGCATCACGATTTCCGAGACCTTTAATTCGTGCTGAAATCGGCGTTCCTTTAACATTTAATTTGCGAACTGCATTTTCTGTAATCAACGTCCTTTGAGAGCCAGGATCAATCAGCGCTCTGAGTACCATTTGGTTTCCTACTTCATTGCTTACGTTTATGGGAGCTGTTGCTAAAAGTATTTCGTGCGTGGCAAATAGATAACTATCGTACGACGTCGAATGATGTCCTTCTTGGGCTTGCTTGTATGGGCTTATATTATTGCATTTCGGTTGTTTGAACGAGCTTTAATTGGACTTGTTAGGCACATCTGCACCTCCTAAAGCTTCCAATGCTCTAAATTGACCCTCTAGAAAACGTTTCAATTCAGAATATTTCGAAAAACCTCTTTGTGTACCAATTGTTTGTTCCCAAAGTTTTTTTTGTTTTAGGATATTTCTTCTTCGATTTCCGATCGCTCTTGTATATAACATTCATATGCTTCTGAGTATGTTTCAACTTTAAGATATTCGTCAACCTTTGGCGCTTGACTTACTTCTGGTTCTAACAATTAAATTTGCTTATGGATTTCTTTGAACTCTAACCAGTTTTCTAATACGGCTTGTAATCGATTTCGCAAGTAGCTTTTTGTTTTACGAGATTTTCCGTCTTAATTATAATTACGGATAACAAAATGTGTATATAATTATGCATGCCAATAGGTAATTGGAAAGGACTCACCAAGATTGTAATTTTAACTTCAATACTTCGGGTCCGGTTTATTTTACGCTTTGCTTATTTTAGCAAGATTTTCTCCTTTTTCTAATAGTTCAGTCAATTTAAAATTACTTTAACTAAGTTCAAATTATATAGTTCAATAAATTCACTAATTAAGTCACTTTTAATCCGCTCACTGTTTAAAGTTCACTTATAATTCACTAATTATCACAGAGTTCGCACATTTTGCAAAATTAATTAAAGATTCATTATATGGTTCGAAGGACCAATCAATGTTCAGATTACGAAGGATAAGATAATTTTCTGATACAATTTTTAAATTCAAAATGAAATGCACTTGGTTGTCTTAAATAATACGAAGGAATTTATTTAGATGTGATTCAAATACTCAAACTATAAGATTTATTTTTTGATCTCAAAATACGACTGATTTCTATCAGTAACTAACAAAGTGAAGTTTCATTTTGTTCTGTTATAAATCGTATGTAAAGAAAAGGAATTTTAATCCCGTATTTTCTGTATTCTTTAATAAACCGTTTTATTTTTCTGTTAGCTCCACCCAAATTCTGGATAAAACTGTGCCGCAAATCACATGTATTTTTCTATTACTGCCTGTGTCATCTTCGGTCCTGTCAAATGACTCTCTACGAAAACAGCCTCAATGGTTTACCTTTTTAACCGACTTCCCAAAAACAAAGAGGTTCTAAGTTCGACGCGTATTTTTTTTTTAAATTTTTTTTTTTTATTTTTATTTTTTTTTATGTCTGACCGGCATAACTTCGTAACGCGTTGACCGATTTTGATGATTGTTTTTTTGTTGGGTAGAGTATGTTCACCGATTGGTACCATGTCAAAAAAATTTGTGGTTGGTTGGGGGGGGGGGTGGGGGTGAAACCTAACTTTGTAACGCGTGGTCCGATTTGGATGGTTCTTTTTTTGTTGTACAGAGTACGATCCCCCATTGCTAACAGGAGAATAATTTGGTCCTATGGTGGTGGTGGGGGAGGGGGAGGGGTAGTAACTTCGTAACGCGTGAACCGATTTCGATGATTCCTTTTCTGTTCGGTAGAGTATGTTCCTTGGCTGATACCATGAGAAAAAAAGTTTAGTGAAATGGGGGTGGGGTAGGGGGTTAAAACAAACGTCTAACGTGTGGACCGATTTGGATGGTTCTTTCTTCGTTGTATAGAGTAGAAGACACTAAAAAGTGTAAAATAAAATAGTTTTTAAAAAAAAAGTTGAACCGACTTCACAAAAAGCGCTAAAAAGCATAAAATAATTTTTAATTTTATATCTACATATTACGACATTTTGAAGTCGGTGCAAATTAAAGAAATAAAACAACTACATAACCACAATTGAAAATAATACATAATACTACCTGAACGTTTCAGCTTACGGGATCATAAGAAATGCCGATTAAATACTTTTGTTGTAGTTGTTTGGTTTGTTTGATTTGCACCGACTTCAAAATGTCGTAATAGATATAAAATTAAAAATTATTTTATGCTTTTTAGCGCTTTTTGTGAAGTCGGTTCAACTTTTTTTTTAAAAACTATTTTATTTGTGAATTGCACTCCTTTTAATTCACGCTTAGTTCAACTTAGACTGACCAAAGCTTGTACAATGGGGAAGGAGTTGGATCAATTTGTTGAGCGGCACGACCATCAAGCCATGCTTCCCGGGGTCGATACTCTGTCTCCCCGTGAGTTAAAAAAAAATTGAATTAAAAAAAACCACCACGTCGCCGGGCTGTTGTCTAGCTCATAGCAATGCAAAAACAAGGCTTTCAAGTTTCCTTACTAGGCTTGACCACATCATAATCACAAAAAATCTCATTTAAAAATTCCTTTTTTCATAGCCTACTTTAGATACTTAAAGCAGATATGAACAGCTGTGTATTGGAGGTGTAAGCCAAACGAAGCTTTCCATATTAAACTATGGGAAACGATTGGGATATTCTACCTTCACGTAGTATTTCTGCCAATATTTTCAAAGTCTCAACTTGGAATTCACTTGTGCTGATGACATCAGCATTTTCGTTTTGGTTAGAAGAGTTTTTTTTGTGCGACCAGTAGGTAAGGAATCTTCCATATATACCAGTAGCCCGTGCTAGTGGCATGCACGATTCACCGCCGATGCAGTGCCTACGTACTAAACCACACCCCCATCCTCGTCAACCACTCTCTCCGCGGGACTGCCGTTAGGTATTATTCGTGGTGTCCAAGACGTTCTTCTTCTCAGTTCCTTTTGGACATTTATTATAAACTCAGTCACTTCGCTCCAATTTTCGTCACTTTAGAGCATATATTCAATTATTACCAGTGGACTTACACGCCATGAATGGAAACGTGGGCAATAAAATACTGCGTGTTCAACAACTTCCTGCTGATCTAAGCAGTACACATCGAGGAGCTGTCAAGTCTAAATCTGTGCAGGTACTTGCGGTATCCACCATGACCAGTCAAGAATTGCGTCAAGTGGTAGTTGTTTTCTCCAAGCTTGCGGTTGACTCAGGTTCCAATGCATGGAATCAGTTGGTGCGTCCACTTTCCTTTCGTAGAATTGTCCCATCGGTTTTGCCACATTAACATCGAGATATGTCTCTCTTTCTTTTTAATCTCCTTTTTCCTGAGCTTTCCCTGGCTCGCTGCGATTCTCGTGTAAATGCGTCCCATCTCGTCCGCGAGGATGTCGATCGGAATCATACTAGCGATGACACAAGCTGCTTCGTCAGATACCGCTCTATAGGCACTTGTAGCTCTTAAAGCACACAGTCTGTAGATTGCTGAGAGTTTTCTTCTTGACTCTTGCACTACTAATGCTTTTGTCCAGATTGAAGAGGCATATAAAAGCACAGAGCTCACTACTTTCAATAGCAGGGCTCTTCTGTCTGCTTTGGGACCACTAACATTTGGCAGAATCCTGAAAAGAGCCGCTTGTATGTTCGAAGCTTTTTTGCTCACATATTCCAGACGCGATTTGAAATTTTGCCTACTGTCCAGCATTACTCCTAGGTATTTCAGTGATTTTTTAGACCTGATTATTTGATTGTCCACCTTGAAATTGACGTATTCCACCGTTTTCCGGCATGTTATTAAGATCGCTCCCGTCTTTTGTTCTGCTTGGACCTGTAGACTCCAGCCAGTTCTTAACCTTGGCGATAGCTCCATTTGTTGCCGCCTTTATTTGGTGGCGCATTTCGCTGTTGTAACGATCGCAATGCCGTCTGCAAAGCCTATTATTTTCGTCTCTTGACAGGTCCTTGTGGTACCCCTGCGGAGACGTTATTGTATTCCGTTTCTGCATTACTATTATATCTAAGTTTCCTGTTTCTTAAGTAACTTGATATGATCTTCAAGAAGTATGTCGGGGCTTCCATTCCATTAATTCACGGTTGGCCGAGTTAATAAAGTTATAAAAACGCTTGGGGTTGGATATGAGGCTAGTTTCCATCCGTTGGAGGTACTCATGGTAGAGGGTATCACAACGTTCAGAAAAAGAGGTATAAGCAGATAGATAGGAAGAATAGTCAGACTCAGTCTGGGTTAGAAGAAAAGTTTGCCAACGTTTATTTCTCCTGTTGCGAAGAGAGCGTAATTCTTTGTCGTACCATACGGGGGATGAGGAATAGTTTTTACGAGGAAGAAGAGGGATAGATTATGTAAGACAAGCGTGTATTTCCGAATAGAACGCCTCTAAAGCAACGTCAATTGGGAGATGTTGAGGGATATCGCTTATATTAGAGTTGAGGAGCAAGTGATTTAATTTGTCAAAGTCGAATTTACAAAAATTGAAGGATAAAGTAGACTCGGAGCTTGAAATGGTATGAGGGTGCTCGTAGGAGAAAACGAGAAACAAGGGAGGATGGTGACGGTCGAGGGAGGAGGGAAGATGGTTGCTTTCTGCGACAACCGAGTTAACTAGGTCTGAAGAAAAGATTAAGTCTTATTGTCTGTTCAGGAAGATCCTGACTCCGCCTACTTGAAAGAGACCTGAAACGGAGAGCTGATCGCTAAAGAAGGCTTCTTTGGTCGAAGATGCGTTTAGGGGGACATAATGAGAACAGTCCTCGGACAATGACCATTGGATACGGGGGAGGTTAAAGTCACCCAATAAAATAAATTCATCGCACACGTTAGCGTTCTCAAGCAGGGTATCGATCGCTTCGATTAAGGGCTCGTAGGCGTCTAGAGGTTGAGAGGGGCGAATGTAACAACAGAGGATGTACAGAAGACACTTATTTAGTGCTATTTTTATACATACTGATATTGTAGAGTCGGAGGCCTTTAGCAGGGTGGCATCATAACGGTTGTGAGCAGCTATGAGAACCCCGCGACCGGTGCATATACAACCGTCAGCACAGAAAATGGTATAGTTGGAGTTCGTTGTCGAGAATTCCTGGTGTTACATTGGTTTCAGTTAAGGCAAAGATATCGTGCGGGAATTTGTGAGAGTTAAGGAAAATATTTGATGTTTTTGTGCGAAGTCCTCTTGCGTTCTGGTAATAGACTGACAAGCTGTTGGGGAGAGGTTCTTGATCGGAAACCGCGGGTGCAATAGAGGGGAAGTCAGAAATTGGGAAAGCAGGGGGGTTAGGAACGAAAGTTGTTTAAGGAGTCGTTACGACTTTTCTGAAGATGGGAAATACGACGAGAACTGACGTACGCAGCATAGGTGGATAGATCTTCTGAAACCTGTGGGCAGGCCTTCTTGATGTATACTTAACATGACGTTAGTGCTGGTTTTACCGTCAACACAGACGGAGTTCGGTTTGTCGTGCAGATAGGCTAGAAATAGACGTACGTTGTCATAAATGCGACGGTCCCGTAAACGGACATGAGGTATCGTCCATCGCTGGAATCAGCAGAGCGCAAAGTCAGTTTAACTGTAGGTGGGACAAGGGGATCGATAAATGAATGATGTTCGGATAAAGGAGTTTTGGCTAGCGGAATGGGCGAGTTAACACAGGTAGACGTTGTTTGAGACGGGAAGACAGTGTAGGAGGATGACGGCATGCAATTAGGTGGGCATGCGGTGGAAGCAGCGGGTGCAAGGTTTGGTGAATACAGAGGAGAGGTGGGACAGACGGAAATCGGAGCAGAGGTGGTGGAGTGGTCGGAAGAAGTTGGCTTGTGGTTAGGTGGACACACGGAAGAAGGAGTGCATGGTTAGGTGGGCGCGTTGGATATACGGAACTCAAAACAGTAGTGGTTGGATTGATGGCTGGAATGGACGTGTTCGAAGGCTTCGGTGTTAATCGAACAGGGGGGTTAAGGGTGTGAGAATATATAAAGTTAGGATACTTGACTATTAAAGTTTTGAAATACTCCCATTTCGAGCTGCCAATTGAAGTTTGGAACACTTGCTTTAGAGTTATAGGTGAGAGATGCGGAAGAGTGAGGAGTGATTATGTTGTTACTGTTGGGTTAAGGCACCTGTAACACCACTAGGGTGGGGGTAGGAGAGCAGAGCCATTTAAAAGTTGTTTACAATGAGAGATATTAATATCCTATCCATATTTTTTGATGCCGCTGAAATGAATATTGACACTCCCGATATTGTAAGATACTACAGTAAAAGTTCACGTAGCTATAAACAGTGTTTGGTTCCAAATCCATTGTACTTAATAGAATAATCAGTTATATCTTCTTGAAAAGAGAGTAAGGATTTTTTTTTACCTTGTGGCCAAATCCTAGGGGATAACCCTTAGAGGCGTTAGCATGGTTTTGGCCGGAAGGTAATTAGAGTAAAGGTAGTGAGGAAACTTGAATGTCTTGTTTTTTGCATTGCTGCGAGCTATACAACAGCCCAAAGACGGAGTGGATTATTTGAATTCCTTAATAAAAACCCACAGGGAGATCTGGTCTCGAACCCGGAATCCATGACATGGTTGTCGTGCGGCTCGACGAATTGAGCCAACTCCGTCTCCAGATTGCCATATTTTAGAAAAAAATTTAATTTAATAACCCAGAATTATGAAATATAAAAATTTATCTTTGAGTATTCGAAGTTTTGAATAATACAGCAACAAAATGAAAGCAGGTAGGGAACCCTCTGTTATCTCGTTGTCAACGGTATATTGTCCTCTTTACATTACATTATTAATTTCATGTTGTTACTATTGCTTCGGTAAAAATATGTGGTAAGCCCCTCTCCCTGGCCACACAACCCCAGCTACCTAACATATAACTACCCTATCTCCTTTAACATTAGCCTTTCCAACAGAAACACCATGAATAAGAATCACAGTATGAGCGGTCAATTTTAATTCTAACTATGTACATAGAAAACATAATATTCAAAACTATAAGTTATACACCGCTTTAAGAAATTTCTGATTGTTGAAATAGCCTAAGTTATGGTGACGAAGGTTGGGTTCATAACGTCTGCGTTTCGCATTTTAGAACGTATCTCATTTCTCTAATTCGCTGGTGGGGCAGAGGGCGGTGGAATAACTACACTCGAAACACAGTAATGAGCCGCCGACACTAAGGTTCGAGGCTGGAAACCTCATGCAACGCATTATTACTTACTCCACCACCGACTATCCCGGGTCGATATTATAAGCTCCCTTTAGTTTTTTTGAAAGAGTAGTTACGTACCTACAGAGCAGCTTATGTTCTGCCACACCCGTTAGTGACCGGCTTAGACATTTCCTCTTTTTGCACGACTGTTCAATTATTTGTCAAATTCCAAAGTTCCAAAGCACTTAATTAAACCACGAGTAAAATATCCGGTACAAGTACTTAGCTTAATAAATTTAACCATAGTCGGGATCTTAAAATTAGACGTCCAATTTCACTTCCAGTTCATTAATGGCACCTTATTCCAAACTCAAAAATTTCGCTGTAATCAATCACGATTTTCTTGTACTTGATGTCAGATTATCCGATCCCGTGCGAGTATTTAAGCACTTTATTAAAACGTTTAACATCTCAGCAGCAACCATTTTTCGTGTTAACTAACACTCTCTTTCCGGGCCGAACAGTCTTCATGTTCAATTTTATTTTCATTCTTTTCCCCTCAACCTAAAGACCGGCATCCATCAAAACGTCAAAATAATTTTCCACGCCGAATGGGTTTACCCTTGGTGTAGAAATAGGAAACAAAAATGATGTCGGACTCACTAAAGCTCCAACCATGACTGATTTCTTTAGGAAAAATTGCCTTATATGGGGTCTGCGGGGTCTGTGATTTTCGTTCTCAAATCCTTCTTTACGACTCCGACTATATAACCCATTTATGGCATTACCCGTACACATGATCGCCTTCAGACGTTATTCTATCGATGGTGGGCTACTGCTTGGTGACCCATCAAATCTGTTGCTTGCCTCCCATGAATAATGCATTCCTTGTAAAACTCTTGGGTACTTACGGATTTAATAACCATGTGCAGCCCATGCTTTCTCAAGACTGCTCGGGCCAATGCGAAAGTTTTCATCGATTTGACAGGACTTCCCTACGGAATATCGGAAATCTCATGTATATTGCCAAAGTGGAATTGTATAATTGCAAATTTATTTCGAGAAGGTCCGGTTAAAAGTGCATAACCTTAAAACTCTCGGATTGACCTAAATTTGATGTTTTATTCAACATCTCACATAAAGTACTTCAGAATTAGGTAATGAAAAGTTTTGTATAAATTTACTGCAGAGGTTGGAATGAGATAATATTTACTTCAAAAGAGAAATTGTATTGAGTCTGAAACTGAATATTTAATATCATTTTGGGAAGAAAATAGCGGAAGTCATCGCGATGTTCTAAAGAAACAACGTCTATCAAAAATATCAGAAATGTACTTCTCGGAGGATAGCAAGGGTCTCGCCTAAGTACTAATTGTATTATTCTGCTCAATTTGATTCCATATAGGATATGACGTTATGAATGCGTATTAAAAGATAATATTTGCAGAAGTTGACTTTATATTGATACCAGATCTAACGAAATAACACCAAATTGTTCAACCGTAAAAATCTTTAATAAATTCATTAAGTAACTGATATATGTATATATTAACAGAATTAACCTCTGTAACACATTCTTTGGCAGGAGCCAAGAATCACTTTAACTATCCCATCAAAATGATGAAATGAGGCTCCCACACCAGCATGCAGAGGAAAAATTAACAACAAAAAAAGAAAGGAACAGGAAAACAAGTAAGGAAACCCAGCACACATCATGCAAATACAGAGTTACGGGAGCACACAAAATAGATAGTTCTTAAACAACACCTTACTCAGAGTTAAGTCAAAATTAGGACATGCAATAACAGCCATACATAAACGATTAATTGGTTCATGCATGCAATAATTTGAGTCTATATTAGAGTTCAAGAGCTCGTGAGCAAAGACCAAGTCAACGACTTTGCGCCTGTTCTCAAACGAGGGCAAACCGAGCACTGATTCGAAATGCTTGGAATGAGAAGCGTAGTAGGGCGACCAGACCTGAAATGCATACTCTAGAATAGGTCTAACTAAGGAGCAGTACAAATGAATCAATGTTGGTATATCTAAGAACTCTGCAGACCATATAGTGATATCTAGACGCGATCTAGTTAATATGAGCAGTAAAGTCAAGTTTCCTATCAAGTTTTCCTCAAGGTCACGCGACTGAGACCATTCCTCGCAAAGTTGTAATCAGAAACTTGTGGATTGAGGAGTAAGCAATTATTCTCGCACCACTCCAGAAACGTATTTAAGTCGTTTTGAATAAGGGCGGCGTCAGAACCATCCTTAACATAAGAAAATATTTTCATGTCATGAGCATAGATTAGAACATTAGAGGACGAGATGTCGTCAATGGCAAGAACGAATAGTAGAGGGCCGATATGACTGCCTTGTGGTACACCAGATGAAGCCCTGAAGATTCTAGAGGTAGAGCCACGGACCGACACATGATAAAACCTGTCTCTTAGATAGGAAGAAATCCAGTCGAGAAGAACAGTGGACAAACCCAGCATTCCGAGTTTAAATATAATAACGGAGTGAGGGAGTTTATCAAAGGTTTTACTAAAATCCGTGTATATGCAGTCAGTTTGCATGCCTCGCTGGAGGCCAGAAATAACGTGGGAGGTAAATTCAAGTAAGTTAGTAGTCGTTGATCTACCGGGCAAGAACCCAGGCTGATTGGGAGAGATTAAGCCAATACAACGATCTATAAGCTGCGAATAAACAATTGATTCAAATAATTTAGGTATGCAATATAACTTCGAGATTGTTCTATAATTAGTTATAATATTCTTATGGCCCTTTTAATGAACAAGGGCTATAAAAGAGAACTTCCACCATGTAAGAAATTTGCCGGCTTGAAGGGACTTATTGAAGAGAATCGCCAATGGAGTAAGAAGAGCATCGGAAGAGGACTTGACGCAGGCTGGAGGAATACCGTGAGGACCAGAGGAAAAGTCCGATTTAAGTTCATTGATTTTTTCCCAAAATTTGATCCCGTGATATACGGCAACGGCAAAAAATCGAATGAAGCGGGACGATCCAGAATATGATCTAAATTAGTCGCACATGGCTCAAAGTTATCCGAAGAAAAGGCACTCAAAATATGAAGTAAAATTGTTTGCTATATCGGGCACGTTATTACTACTGCAGGATGGACGGATGAGTTGAAGCCTTCTAGGATACGGCGATCCTCATCTGGACATTCTCAAGTGTTAGTTATACCTCCAACCGGTAGCAGCCGGGCAATGCATCCTAGAACGTAGCCAAGTAACTAATGCAGGAGGAGATACCCTCTTGAAAAATCTGCAGTGGTGTCCTATCTGTAGGGCCCAGGGGTAATTTGGTCACGGTTCTACGTCTGTAGGAGTGGTGGTGGAGGGTATGGTAGACCCTAACAGGTTGGCTTTACCCACGGTACCCACAACAGAAGCAACTTTGGGAAAATCACCATTTGAAGGTTCTTCGGCGGCTATGGAGGCTGGTTCGCGTCCGCCGGCTGAAATTTCTGTAGCAATCCTAGAAGAAGGTGCCATTGGCAAAATAATAACTAGCACTCCCTCAGGTGCGGCGGTGCAGAGATGGTAGACTCTAACGAGTTGGCTATCTCTGAGGTACATGCACCAGTAGAAGATGCAGACCTGCCTTCCGAAGGGTTAGCTGCGGTTAATCCGGAGGAGATTACTAGTCCTGGCTCTGGACTAAAGCTTTATGGCCTGTAACACTTCAATGCCGTGGACAAAGAAGGGGTGTACGTTATAATTAATACATTGGCCAAGATGAAACAACGGAGACGGTTGGACAGCATGGATTTCTGCAGATAGGCTAGGACTCTAGCGGTGACCCAGGCAACCGAGGTTAGTGGTGTCCGGTGTCCGGTGTCTTTTGGAAAACTTTCACCTCTACCGCTAAGAACAAAAAAAATACCAGGAGAGCAAAGGTACGATTATTCATCTCTAATACAAGCCTAAGAATTACGTAATGGCAACCAGCACATACCAGAGGTCTACCTTCTACAGCTACGGAGTCGAACACAGAAGCACGGAGAGACGTTGTAGCAGTTATGTATGAATGGCTGACACATTCGGCTAATCCCACATTTAGCCAAGATTTATTTATTTATTTACAATATTTCATCAAAGTGATGATTGCTACAAAAAAACTAAATAAAAACAGTATAATAAAGTATATAAAATCAAAGAATAAGGAGAGAATGCGAAAAATATAAATACTGAAAATAAAAGTTCTAAAGTGTGTAAGAGATACATAAAAAGTAAAGAGTAACTTCAACAATGCTGACTCCTCACATGATTTCGCGATAGATGAAAATCAATGAAAATGATCCCCGAATGTAGTCCAAAGCAAAAAGGATCCTGGCGTTACGGCGTCTCTTTTCAAGTGTATCCAAGTTCAGGAGTTCAAGTCTATCAACATAAGATGATAATATAAGGGAGTTATTCCAAGGAAGGCCTCGAAGAGCGAACCTAACGAACCTCCGTTGAACAGCTTCAATGCGATTGATATATGTCACATAGAGCGGTTACGAGACTGGAGAGGCATATTCCAGAATAAGCCTGACAAATATACAATAGAAAAGCTTTGTAATGTAAGGGTCATTAAATTCCTTTGACCACCTCTTCACGAAGCCAAGAGTCATATTAGCTCTGGTGACTATGGCATCAAAATGATGCTCGAAAGAAAATTGGGAATTGAGCCATACACCTAGGTCCTTAGTCTTTGTAACTCTTGTTAAAGGACAAACCTCCATGGTACAGTTAAATAGAAAGGGAGGCCGTTTTCGTGAGAAAGAAATAGATGTACACTTACCGATATTTAGGGAAGGCATAACAAAGAATATTTGAGTGAGACAGAATCGCAGAAACATCATTAATATAAATTATAAATAACAATGGCCCGAAGTGGGAGCCCTGCGGTACACCGGAAGTGTTGAAAATAACATCAGACAGAATTCCACGAAAGGAAACTCGCTGAGTGCGTACGAATGGAAACCCGAGAAGGGAAAGTTTGAGAACAAGAATTCTATGATTTATTCTGTCGAAAGCTTTTCTGAAGTCAGAAAAGATACAGTCAACTTGCTTACTACCTTCAATTGCAGAAACACAGAAGTTTGAAAATTCGAATAAATTGGTGGTCGTTGATTTACCCTTAATGAAGCCATGTTGAAACGGCTGCAAAAACGGCTTGCAGTGGAAGTATGGAACATCGCAAATAAGTGCCTCAGAAAACTTGGATATACAACAAAGATTAGCAATTAGTCTATAGTTCGAAAGTTCACATTTATCACCTCTTTTTTTGAAGGGAAATAATTAATGAGGTTTTCCAAACTTTCGGAAAAACGCCGAAACGAGTTAAGAGCTTAAATAAATAACACAGAATAGGAGCAAGAACGGAACCACATTTTTTAACGATTGAGGCGGGGATACCGTCAGAACCAGTTGAAAAACTATCAGTCAAAGTAAAGATTTTCTTCAAAATCGTAACTTTGTCAAGTAAACGGTCTTTGGATTTGAGAGAAGTCGGTGGAAATCTCGTCAAATGGGTAAAATCCTTAAAGCTAATATCACAGGTATCGTCCACAAACGCAGTTTAAAAAAAAATCGGCAAGAAGATTTGCTATCGTCAAGGACTCATTGCTGTCGCTGTCTCCGAAAGACAAAGAAGATGGATAGCCATCAGACTTACGTTTCAAGTTCACGAACCTCCAAAATCGATTAGGATCGACTCGAAAGGAAGCTTTCATTATGTTAATATAATAATTATAAGAAGACACTAAGTTAGATAAAAATTGACTGCATTAATTGGAATAAGTTAAATAGTCAGCGTCGCTGCTAGAGGAACAAAACCTCTTCCAGGCCTTACGTTTACTATTCTTTAAATGTTTTAAGGAACTATCAAACCAAGGATGGTTAGAACGTAAGTTATTCGATTTAGAAATAAGGACACAGTAAGTAAAACAGATAGAAAGATCTTAGGGCCGCATTAATGTCTGGATCATTGAGGACGCTATTCCAATCACAAGCTGAGAGCCAGTTGTTGATCATGGAGAAGTCAGCCTTATAGAAGTTATAACAAACGTCATCTGGCACACAAGAAGCCATCATAACTGGATCAATGAGAAGAGCAATATGAAGCGCAGGGAGATGACCCGATTCAAGAACAATGGGCACCAAGCATCGTCTTACCAGTGTACTAGCAGGATCAGTAGAAAAAACGAGGTTGAGGAACCTTATATGATCGCTAGATATGCTGCAAGTCTGTGATACACCTGAAAAAGCAAGGCCATCTATAAAAGAAAAAGCAAACTGATTTTTAGACCGAAAAGTAGGACCCCAGCCATCATCTGAGTGAGAGAGCTCCCAGCCAACTTCAGGCAGGTTAAAGTCACCCAAAAGCAATAATTCGTCAGAAGGCATCAAGGCGTGTGAGAGGTCATCCAGGCAGGAGTCAAATCTTTCATTAACATTAGACGGAGAACCTGGAGGAATATAGGAGGTCGAACTGAACACAGTTTTACCAGCCAGTCCAATAGCGATACATAAAACTTCTTATTCTTCGGAGTTTGGGATGTCAACCAGTCTGCATGGAACATCGCGATGCACAGTGCAGAGAACACCGCCTCCAACGGGCGCATTAAGCAAGTCAGCGTAACGGTCACGGCGAAAAACAACGACCTCAGAGCTAAACAGCTCAGCATTTAAGATTCCCTGACACAACCATGTCTCCATCAAACAAATTACGTTGAACCAAAGATCTCTAAGATTATGTCAACAAGGTCGCCAGAGAAGCCTTTATTGAGCAAAACTAGCCTCCAGAAGACCTATTTAACAAAGAGAAGAAATCAAAATAAAAGGTATTTGTTACCGAATCAATACCCAGGTCAACCGTGGTCATCTTAAATGCTGGACATGCAGCCAACCTTCCGGGATATGGCAACAGGAAGTTCTGCACAACCTAAGCTGCTTTGTTATAATAGCGCTATCTGGACGTAAATAGCGAGGAGACGCTGGATACCCTCACGAACATCTTCTTCCCTGCTTTACGTATTTTTCAGCCGAAAAGCGGGTATGTGCAGTCACGCCAAACCCAGTGACTACAGACCCAGTGGCAGTTCAAACCTCGCCAATTTCTTTTAAACTTACTTACCTGAAATAAAATTTCAATTTAAGGTGTATTCCGCCCCTCTGGTATAAATCTGAAACCCCAGTGACCTGTTTCGCATAATTGTTTGTAGGTAGAAAATAAATTTAGATTGCCCCTGGCCGGACTTGAGCCGACAACTGGAGAGTGAAAAGCCAGAATCTTGTCCCATACCCTACTGCTCAGGCAAGCCATATATTGCGTTACATAATATTCGCCAATAAGTAAACGGGGCTTAACATTATGCCACAACAGAATCTCCTGTAAATTATTATTTACCTTATTATCGATAAGTCTTAACATTGCCGAGACTTTAAAACCCCAAGCAACCCCCTTTTCGGTATGCCTAATAGAACTTCTGCGCTTTCTCCGCGATAGCTCTTGCGGCCCGATAAAGTTTAAAACTGAGAAATACCCCTATGTTCACCTGACCTTCAAGTCCAGGGAAAAAATGTATTCAGTCAGACCAGTCGTAAAAAAGCAAAGACCCTTTTGTTCTGTTAAAGGACATGGGGCGGGAAGAGAACTTCATTTGATTCGACGACAGCGATTCCACGTCGACCTACAATTTAAAGTAGATTTCAAACCACCAAAATTTCTCTGAAACTCCCAATGGCCTCTTATTGTAATCTGTTCTCATCAGTAAACAACCTTGCGTTGGCGCCGGTGGGTTTCGAAGCTAGGGGCCTCAGCTTAATTAAATTCTATCCATTGAAGGAATTCATTCATCTTGACAATATACCCAAATTTTTACATGTTTCTCCTCTCTGCTGATTACGTTCTTATTCTATCAAAAAATTTCCGCTTTAAGTCCTGTTTATGAATCTCTTTGCAAACTTCATAAAATTATTCGAAAAGTCATTGAAATAAGGATAACTAATACGAAACTAGGCATATGTTAATATCTTATTGACGTAAAATTTAAGAATCCTAATAAATCTGGGATTATCTACGAATTGAATTTTAAAATAAGCATATGTGTTTTAATTCTGCGGTTACATTATCATTAACAAAGTAGAAATGGGCACTCGGGAAGTACAAATAGATCATCATTAATTGAAAATCCCAGTGCAGAGAGTGCAGACGACATGTCGTGATATATGAGTGGTCACAATCAGTCATCAACACCATGTGGACACTCTGTACGGATTTTAAATGGAGACACGTGCCAAGCAAATTAGTCGTTCCCATTCTTGGAGAGTTGGACCTTCATTGGGACAGGGTAAGTGGTATGTGCATTAGAGGACGTGTCCACTCTGTTAGATCATATTCTGCAAGGGGATACATGTCAAACACATCAATTTCGGTCGAAAAGTGTCAGACAAACATAAACGCATTTGCGTAAAACGAAATGGGTAAACGAACTTAAGTTGTGTAAACACACTCGCTTAGGTCTTCAGCTTATTTAGTTGGCTCCAAATCCTAAGTAAATATGAAAGAAAATCCATCTTTACCGGCCCATCTTTCACCCTTAAGGACGATAGTGACAATGAAGAGACGACTGGCATAAAATACATCGAGATGAGGACAAGAGGACAAGCCTTTAGTGGAAAATTGTCTTCCATGTTCTAAATGTACATAGGAAAATTAATTTTCTTTGAGTGCGGAGACCTGACTTATGCTGTGTTTGACTTTCATACATATCTGAGATGGTTCACTTATTTACGAGCTCAGAATGGAAAATATTCAACACTTATTTCCGAGGACATCCTTTAGTTTTTGCCTTTCGAACCCTTACTTCAACGGGTTGCGAAAATAAGTTTCGCCGTAAAACAAGTTTAAGGACGGGGAATACTTCTTACGGAACTATGACAACATTTGTGTGGTGAACAGCAAAGTACAGGCCTGATTGGAACTTGTACCTTTCTAGATCCATAAAACGGAAAATTACAGAAAAGTGGAAGGTATATTGAATACGTGTATATTACCTTTGAGTTTATTAGCAAATTTACACCTTTAGGAACATCACGTACGGCTGGATTAGTTAAATAATTTTAATTAAGGGTAAAAGGATATATGCATAAAAAATCCAAATTTAAACTTAAAAAATTAGATGTTTAATGGAAAAGATACCTTTGCATTTAGTCATATTCGTACAAGCACTGAATACGACTCATCATAAGGAAAAAATAATTAATTTTTTCTAAAAACGTTCGTACAAAAATGCATGCATGCAGATCGATAAGCCCCCTGAACCACATTTTCACACTGCCAAGCTTGGAATTAGCCTTACACACCACGAAGTCCATATGGTCCTCTAAAGATAACTGGGAATTAAGAACTACTCCAGGTCCCTGAACCAGTCAAGTCTGCTCAACATACCACCATCCAAAGAGTAGTCAGAAAGAATGGGATAACACAAGATTCAGGAGCAACGAATCATCATTAATAACAATGATAAGGAGCAGAGGGCCGAGAATACTGCCCTGAGGCACGCCGGAAGGAACAGAGCTTTTATTGGATAGGGCACCGCGGAACAAGACACGCTGAGTGCACCGAACAGGTACGAGGACAGCCAATCAATAAGAAGCGGCGGAAACCCAGGCATATGAAGCTTGTCAATGAGAATCTCGTAGTCAATTCTGTCGAAGGCAGTCGACTAAGAAGCCAAAATTAATCGGAGGCAAGCAGTGAAGCATCATCTCGAGTAGGTTAGTGGTAGTGGATTTACGCTTAATGAAGTCATGCTGGAGAAAGCTAATGAAATGTCTGCAATGAAAACAGAGCACGTCACTGATTAGGCCCTCGAACGCTTTTGCAAAATGGCACAGATTGGCAATGGGTCCATAATTGCAGATGTCAAGCTTGTCACGATTCTTGTGAAAGGAAATAATAACAAAATCCTTCCAGAGCCTGGGGTAAAAGGCGCAGCACAGAGATTTATTGAACATAAAACAGAGAACAGGGTCAGTACCTTTTCAAGAACGATGAAGGGATGCCATCAAAACCACACGAAAATCCATCAGACATGTTCGAAAAGTATTCAGTGGAAGTGTCGTCATCAAAACGTAAGTTTTTGGTTCAAGGGAAGTGCGTGGAAGCCTAGTCAAGTGGGCAAATTGGTAAAAATAGTATCACAGCGGGGTCGCTGATCTCGCCGTCACCACAACTAAGAGGGGAGTGGTAGCTGTAGCTGTGTAGTTCAGACTTTTTAAACCTCCAGAAATATCTAGCGTTACAAAGCAGAGTGGATCTCGTTTTGGATAGAAATCTGTTGTAGGATCTCTGCAGATCCAGAGAGGAACGAAGTATGCCTGGTAGTCTACGTAGCACCTAGACTAGGGGAACCTTTTCCAGACCTTGCTGTTCAAGTTTTTGGTGCACCTATGGGAGCGTCCGTCCAGGGCTCAAATGCACACGGAGGCCAAGAAAAGAAGACCGGAACACATTCATTAAAACAGGTGTATAGCACATCACAGAAAGAGCAAACGGCCTGGCTAATGTCGGGCTCGGCAAATTCGCTCTTCCAATCATAGCCCAAAATTAATTGTTAATAGTAGAGAAATCAGCCGCTTTGAAACAAAGCAGCAGCTCAATGGAGGAAAAACTGTCAGGGGCCTCAAAACACAGGTGAGACAGAAGCGCGGGATGTTGACTGGACTCCGGGGCGAAGCGAGTTAGGAGGCATCTTCTGACCAACAAGCAAGCCGGGTCCCTCCAGAAAGCAAGGTCCAGTGAACATCCCGAGTAGTTCGCGACATTGCTGCAGTCTGAAAGATCCACGGAGTTGCAATCCGTTAAAGGCGAAAGTTAGGGAATTGGTCCAGCTCGATCAATCCACCGATGATAACAAATGTGACGAGTCGGACAAGTCCACCTCAACTAATCTATTGGAAGTCTCGAACTATTGTATTCCTGCCATTACATCTTGTAAGCAAGTGGATTGTGCCTTCACTGACTTTAGCAAGGTCTTTGCCAGATTCAATAATTAAATTGTTTTTCTTAAGTTATCTCCTCTTGGGGTTTTTTTACCTTTGTAAATTGGTTGAGCTCTCATCTCTCAAGACGTACACAATGTATTTCATTCCTAAATGTGCTCTCTAATGAAAATGCTAACATATCTGTACCCCAGGGCAGCCTTCTAGTACCATTACTTTTCGTATATCAGTTTGTTTGGTCTCACGTGGCCTTACTTGATCTGATCCATTTCGGTCACCTCCGTATTTGGCTAGGCTAAGACTAGTTTCATTGGAAACTCTTGAATGCATGCGCAATAAGGAAGCACAGATTACCAGGTCCGAGTTCTACACTTTAGGAAAGGATTTAATATAAAGATATCTACAGAGAATGAATTGAACGATATGAAATGGTAGGAATAACAGATACATTCAGATATAAGATGGCTCAAAAATGAACAGGAGTATACTCTAGAAAATAGCAGTGGCATGAATTATACAGCCTGTAGAACGAATGTAATGTTTGACAGGCAGAAATAACTGGCAGGTAGCATAATGATGTCCAAACGAGGAGAGACAATAAAAACGTCGGCATATTCTCTGAAAGCTGTGGTGTTACAATCAAAGATCGTGCTACTATGCAAATATAGTCGAGAGGGAACATCCTACTGTAATACTGGTATAGACACAGTAGTATTCTGGAGAATGAAAGAGCGGAATAGTTAGTAAGAAGGTGTTTTGAAATGGATATCTCCGTAGCAGTGGATTACGCGGGGGCGCCAGTAGACATTTCCGTTACTAATATTTACCACATCAAGTCTGGGACATGCAAATTGCACACTATGATTCCGTTTTCATAGTGTAGTCTGTGCATGTTATAACATAATAAGGGTAAGTATGTTGTGACAGTCCTGCATAAACCGATCGAGAGAATAGAAAGATCAACCACCTACAAGGTATTCACAATAGCAGCTTTCTTCGATACTTAGGGTGCTTTTAATAACATCAAAGCTTAGATAAGATTACCATCTTCAAGGCGGCTGGTTCTAGAGAAGTGATGATATGCTCAAAAACTTGAGCGCAAGTTCCGGGGGGAGGGGGGGGGGTTTACAATATGTAAATGTGCGACGAGAGGCACTCCCCACCGTCTCACTGGAATATAGTTCTTAACGTTGTACTTCTAAGATCTAGAATACCCCGGACAAAATATTGTCGCCTACGTTGATGAGGTGAGGTAATGCCGTGCACTTTTGACAACATCCAGATAGACAATATCTAGAAGTGTCAAAATCTAGAAATATTTTAAAAGTTCAGAAGTGACATAAGTAATTCAGAAATTACAAAAACCGTAAAACAACAAAATCCAAAATTGAACTAACCCAGAAACAAACAAATCCAGAAGCGACATAATCCAGAAACGATAACATACAGAAACAAATATTTTCTTAGAATTATAAGTATTGGCAAACATTTTTTTTTATTTATTCAAACTTACGATTTCTTGCACCTTTTTGAAATGCAATGATTGCTCTAGATTCACGTTTCAGTTAATATAATAACTTGTCACGATTATTGCAAGCAAAACGTTTTTTTGTTATCCATTAAACCAAAGTCTAGTTTCCGTAACCTCTCGTTGGGCAATGGGGAAAAGCACTTCACCCGATTTGAAACAGATTGCAAGTGGTCCTATAATTTAAAATAGATTCCAAACCACTGACATTTACTTTGCATCCTACATGGCCCTTTTATCATAATATGTTGTAAGCAGAAAACAACCATGGGTCACCGTCAGCGCGATTCGAACCTGGGACCTCCGGATTAATAGCTCGACACGTTATCACTTACTCGACCGACGACAAATTCCTCTGTTCAATTTCTTTGCTACGAGGGCCGTTCAAAAAATAATTATAAAAACGCTCTACAAAAAAAATATTTATTCAGTCTTTCAAATCTACATGCTCTTTTTCGAAGTAACCCCACTCGGTTCTTATCCACTTTTCCCACCGTTTTTGAAGCTGTTTAAGAAAGAACGCCACACCATCTTTCTCAAGCTCCTTGCAGCGCGCCTCCACAGCATTAATAACTTCGTGATTAGTCTTGAATTTCTGTCACCTGAGCGGAAATTTACCAGAAGTGGCAAGGGAGTGGACTGAACGGCCGTTTTTTCTTAAAATGCACTATTGTAATATAAACCGAGATGCGGCGAACTCCCTAAAGCTGTATGGGTTACAAACCCTGTGCGAACCCTTTAAACCACTTGTAGAAAGTCACCTAGTTCAAAATATTTTTAGCATACACCGTAATTGATAATTGATACGTGTCTTTACCGTTCTTCCATACTTTTACTAAAAATTCACGTTGCTCTTGAATTTTTTATCTATGCTGAACATGGTAGGCGAATATCTTACACGCATTACGAGAATCATATCATGCCTCTGCTCACTGTGATCAGATTGATCATGCCTTCACAAAATTCATTCAGATTACCTGAAACCAAAAGCATGCGAAGCGGCGTCAATTTCAAAATACCAAAGGCGCTCACGAACTCGACTATGCAATACTTTATGTTAACAGAGTAAAAGTAATATTACTGTATAAAAATGAGAACTAATATTGACTTTGGTCACTGATTCTTTATTCCTTCAGGAGTTAGTTTCATTGTTCCCAATTCCTTCCACCAACGGTAAGGGTTCCAGCAATAGATGTACAATAAGTAATCTCCCCCACCAGCACCAGCGATAAAAATTTGTACTTTTGTTTCTTCGAGCACAAGAACTCAGCTTCACCTAGCTATCTACATCCGTTAAGAAGACGTTTCTGGAGTACTGGATGATATTAATACGAATATCCCAGCTCCTTGGGTGACCATTATAGGCGTAACCGAAACCAATCTGGATAGAAGCGACACTGAGGAGCTATAGGTAAGGTTTTCTCAATAACAGCAGATAAAAATTTAGGCTTGCTTTGGTTGCTAATTTGATAATTTCCTATTTCGAGTAAGCCAGATTAACTCAAGCGGTGCGGACACAAAGCGAACAATGTTATCCGACATCGCCATGGCTATCAACAGTCATAACACGTGCTAAAATATTTATGCAAGATTTGCTGACTGAAAATTTAGATTAGAATACACCTTTAACAAATAACCTCCAAAGAAAATGGGTTCAGCTGAAACTCGAACTTCTAATAGTGCAGGATATTAAGATCCCGATATGGATAAAATAAACCAAAAACCACCAAGGTATTAGAATTGATGGACTCGTCTGAGAAAACGTTTGCTGCAGTAGTCTATACCAGGATAACAACGGAACAAGGGGATTAATTATTAACGATGGTAGTGGCAAAATAGAAAGGTGGCACCTATTAAAAAATAAATCACGTTTCCCAGACTAGAACTCTCTGCGGCAGTACTGTTTACAAAACTAAGGACCAGGATTGCAAAGACATTTAACTTTAAAGATATTACCACTTGCATATGCTTGGACTGACTCAAAAATCACGCTAACATGGATCCAAAGCAAAGGAAAAAAGTGGGATGCTTTTATTCAATCCCGAGTCAAAGACATAGATCCTGCTTCTACGGGAATCTCACCCACCCCACTAAAAACGCATCCATTATTGTGGACTGGTCCCGAGTGGTTAGCACAACTCAACTCCCACTGAGAGCAATATTCTTGAAAGATTTTCTACGCTTACCAAAATGTTACGCGTACTGACATATTGCAACAGATTTTTGAATACCGCCTGTAGCTCTCCTTAAATATCTACAAGCAGATGAACTTCAACGAACACTTGTAAGTTGTTGTAAGATCGTTCAAAAGCAATTTTTGTTACATTAAATCCACGCTATAAGACTGGGTAAGTAAATACCTCATTTGAACAAACAAACTAGATACTGAGGGACTTCTTCGCCTAGGAGGTAGACTAAATCACTCCCATCTATCCTTAGTTATTTCTTATCCTAATTGAAGACCAGACAATATTACATGGACGTAACCAGACAACTATAATGTACCTGCGACAACGATACTGAATAATTAACGCCAAAAGTGCAGTTCGGACAGTGATTCATCGCTGTGTTTGTTTGAAGTTCCACTAAAACAAAACATGGGCAGTCTTCCAACTCTACGGGTAACGCCACCTAAACCTTTTTCTCATACAGGAATTGAATATGTACGCGGGCCCCTTTCATATCCGCATTTCCAAAGAAAAGGGTACTAAAACACACAAAAGCTACATAGTCGTATATGTATGCATGTCAACAACATGATCTGGCCTCCTACAAACGTTTACCCAGCCCTCGTATATCCTGCTATGGTCCGTTTTATACATCTAAAAACAATTTTATTGTACAGATGATGGCAGAGCTGATTTATTATATCAGATATAGTTGAAGCCTCGGAACTGCTCACAATACACCTAAAAAAAGGGGAACATATTTACAAATTCCGAAGCCCTTGTTAGCCATTCAAAAAGACTGTTGCCCAACTTACGCTACGGGGAGGCCAATGGTTGGTCTTTATAAGTTTGAAATTCATTACTTACCTTAATTTATTTGCACTAGCAATTGAATTCACTGTACCAAACTCACTTCATCTCTTACTTGAAAATATTTGAAAACTTTAACCAAACACAAGTCTTGAAAATTATCATTTTTTCGTTTCACACTCCAAATTTTACACTGTATGAAATATTCGTAGCGAAGTCCACATATCACAACATCAAACACTTTTTATATAAAAATGTCACAACGCGACAAAACTACAAAATTAAATGTTTTCGCACTTCAAAACTAAAAACAAAATTTCAAATTCTTGACGTTTGCCGAATAGAACAGATGTGAGAATGCAGTAGTCACATTAGGTTTGTTCACGTCTACGAATGAAGAGCTAAAGGAAGGCCCTACCTCGTAAAAGTCGAATATGTGAATGAAGTAGAAAGCTTTTAGGCGAAGTGGAAGATATGTAGGGGGAATTGTAGATTCGTCAATAAGAATAAGGCACCTGAGCTATCATTTAATTGGAAATTTATTTTCCGATATCGAAAGTCGTAAATTGTGCATTTAAATAGATTTTTTGAACATAATTAGATATAAAAAACTATTGAAAAGTGTGTGAAATAAATTATATTAAGTTGAAATGACGTGTGTAGTGCCAAACTGTGGAAATAGATTCCGTTGCCGACTGCCGGGAACATCTTTTCAAAGGTAAGATTTCGCTAAATTTTTTAATGTAAATGTTAAGATAGCTCAATAGTCACAAAATAAAAGCAAAGTTCTAATGAAGTTTCAGTTAGAAAAAGAAGAAAAAATTGAATGTTATTATTGTTTACAAGTTGTGTTCTTCTTGCATTAAGTAGCGTATTTTGGTGCAAAGACGCGGTAAATATTCGGTGGGGGGGGGGGAATAAATTATGAAAATTAATTTGGTTATCAGTATTATAGAAATATTGTTTAAAGCGTTTTAAATAATTTAATTTTTGTTATAGATGTCCAAAAGATAATATCCCTTGCCAAAAGTGGCTTGATGCAATTGGAATTCTTGGTTTTGAGCCAAGAAAATGTGACTCCGTTTGCTCAAACCACTTCAAAAGTGAGGATATATGTATATTTAGCACCAAGACTTTGTTGTAAGACGGTGCATTCCTAGTATATCAGTTTGAGCATTGAGTAAAGTATATAAATGAAAATCATATGAATTTAAAAAAAATTTACAGCCTACATTCTGCATTGAGTTTGTTACTCCATCGGATATACTCATTCCAGTAGATTACCTTTTTTGCAACTCGACCATTCCCAGTCAATGGATGGAATAAATATCCAGCCAAAAAACCTAATTCAGCAAACATCTATAGTAAGATTTAATTAAACAAAGTTATATTAAATCGTTGTACATTTTTATAATAGATCTCTACGGCACAATTTTGTTCAGATGGGAGCGCAGAATGTCAAAAGTATTACAGGAAAGTATATTTAGTTTCTTTAATGTTTCGCATTTATATACATAATTGCTTTACGAAGACCGCTTATATTGCTTTCATCATATATCGTCTTAAATAATGTCATTATAAAAATAACCCAATTTCCATTTATATAAAAATAAATATAAATTTTTGGGACTACGTTTAGAGTTAATGATCGCGTTCGAGCAATGTTTATATTAGAATAACGTAGTACTTACATATTTTTATAGTGTATAGTGTTATAGTTATAGTGTATGTTAGATGATACTTTATGTTTTAAGGATGTAATTAGAGTAGACTTAGGTTAGGATAGGTTAAAGTGGCTGCCTAAGAAGGCACACTTAGGCCAAAGAGGCCCTTTGTGCTACCACGTTGAGGCTTGAATTTAACAAACCCCATAGAATTACCTAAGGAATAAGAGGGTTAACATGTTGCCCCCTGTGCAGCGAACCAGTTTCTCGAATCCAGTGGAACCAGTTTACGGGAAGTCAAAATAATTTTGACTGGGTTCTGAAGGGTGTTCAGCCTTAATTCGTCGTCGGGAACATTTTGAACTCCTGATAAATTGAGCCAGGTCTCTGACATCCGTGGAGCCTAGCTCGGTTAACTCTTCAAAGAAGATGAAGCCCAAAAACCGGTTCCTACGGTTAACTAGGGCCGGGCAGTTACCGAGGAGGTGAAGTATGGTTTCCTCTTCCTGTTCGTCGTGGCAACTCCTACATAAGTCGTTTGAAGGCACGCCCAGCCTATCGGCGTGTCTACATATGAGGCAGTGACCCGTGATTACGGCTACTGTACTGCTTATTATTTTGCGTCCGAGTAGGATGAGCCCTCTTGACCGCTTAGGGTCAAGCTTTGGCCATATCTGTCGGGTAATCAGGCAGATGCGTTTCTCTTGCCAGTTAGTGTTAGCAATCGAACTGTACTGCTACTACCGGGTTTGGGGTCCTTGGCAGTGGCGTGTACTTTCCCCGAGGAAAGGGGTTCACAGGACTCCTAGGGGGGAGCCACCGTGTTGGCCTCAGAATTGTTGGAGGAGGAGCGAGCAATGCTCGCAGAAGGTTGCCCACTTAACCCGTGAGCTGGGTCTGCCTTGACGGCAGGTTGTCCCCTTTTTCGGGTGGACAAAGTAGCCTTCTCGGTTTCATCCGAGGCTGGGTGTTTTTTCTACATTATCATATTTCATGGTCTCAAGATATTGTGGGGTTGGAGAGATCGACCATGGTAGAGCCCCATACCATGGAAGGTCCATCATACTCCTTGAGGCGGACAGGTATCAAGGAGGCTCCGTTAGAATACAGATAGTTACCCCCAGCTGCAAATTCCAATGGGCACGGTAGTCGCATAACACCCTGGATTTGGGGAGTTTGATCAAGAGAGTGACTGTCTCTCCGCCCGGCATCATTAGCCAGTCTATAGAAAACTACATGACTGTTACCAGCCGCCCCACGTGGAGGGAGATGCGGACTTCCTGCAGTATCCACAGTTAAGGCACGCCAACAAGAGAGTAGGCTTTAAACTTAATATTTACAGGTAGTATAGCTAATTTTACTGATTTCATCCCCAGATACATATCTGATTAAAACATATATTAGCGCTTTTGAAGTTCAAAATATTAGGGCTTTTCAATGAAAGCCTTGGCATAGTTCAGAGTAAACAATTCTAACTATTAAATGCTTTGTACCAAATTTTAAAGCGAATTTTGTTGCTGTGAACTAGTCCACGACTTTCATCGAACAGTCCTAATATTTAAGTGCACTCATTTCTAAATTATGTTAGAACTATAGAAGCGCTGAATCCCGGTAGATGTAGTCATTGTAAATTTCGAAAGAATTTGAATCATTCGCAGGATATTATGATACAAGATATTTAGTTTATCCCAATTTAGCTCCCTAAAATAAATATTTGGTAAAGTAATGATCGTATTTAATTCAAATGCTGGAGATTTCTAACAAAAATGTAGGTAAGTTTTGAGTCACCTTTTCGTTAGGTGCAGATTTTTATATTGGAAAAAGTTTTTTTTCGTGTTGTTTATAATTATCTTATCATTAGGTTAATATTACTTTAACATTACAAGTATGTATGGAACACCAGATAATGAAAATTCACCTAACATTGTACCAGAGAGGCGAAGAGATAAAGCCATAATTCGAAAATTAAAACAAAATATTATAAAAAAAAACAAAAAGCTTAAAATTCTCAATCAGCATAGAAGACGAATGGTTATGAAAATTTCCCACTTAAGTTCTTTACTGAAAGATCTTAAAAAGAAAAACTTAGTTGGTGAAGAGATGAATGAGGTCTTAGAAAGCATAGCAGACTCAAATAGCAAATTTTTGATAGTCTGTTTTTAAAAAGCAGAGAAAATCTATCTTAATCTTAACTTCATGTCACCAAGAGCTTACTCCTATGTTTGACAGCAGTTTGCTGGTAGCTTGCCTCATTCTCGTACAATTTGATAATGGTACGAAAAATTAGACTGCCAACCGGGATTCACAAAAGAATCTTTTCTAGCTATAAAGAAAACTTTGGAAGCAGCTCAAAAACAGGACGAGAAACTTGTCGTGAATCTCGTACTAGACGAAATACATATAGGGCAGCATGTGGACTGGAATGGGGAGAACTCATATGGATTTGTAGATATTGGAGGTGGAGGGCACAGTGGTACAATCGCAACGCAAATTTTGGTTTTTATGGCAGTGTGCCTTAACAAATCCTAGAAAATTCCCATTGCATTCTTCCCTATTACTTCCATTACCGCAGAGCAAAAAACAAATATTATTTTACTCTGCTGTGAAAATTTGATTGAAACAGGAGCCAAGTCATTGGAGTAACCTTTGGCGGTGCCGCAACGAACCTTACTGCGAGTAAGCCTTTAGGAAGCGACATCAAAGGCATTTGTTGAAATCAATGGCAGCGATGATAAATTTATAATACATCCTGATCCCTGCCATATGGTCAAGCTCATACCAAATACTGTTACAGTTTGGCGAATTATAATAAAAACTGAAGGTGGGATTATAGAATGGGAATTTTTGAAACATCTTGTAAATCTGCAAGAAATAGAACAATTGCATCTTGGCAATAATTTCATTAGAATGGTGAACGACATCTTTGACATTCTAAATAGTAGGAAAGTGTCAGAATGTGAATACACGAAGAAGGCGTTGTGTGAAAATAACTTTGAAGCAGTCCAGAATTTTGTTGAAGAATCCATCGTCTATCTTTCGAATCTGCGGTTACCGTCAGGAAAACTACTTGTAACTAGCATAAGAAAAGTTAGTTTCTTAGGATTAATTAGATCTTTAAGAAATATTAAAACTTTATACTTCAGGTTTATTGCCACAAATAAGATATAATTTGTTCCTTTGTATAAAGTTAATCAGGATCACTCGGAGTTATTTTTTAGTTCGGTTCGAATGCTTCTGTGACGCAGTTTATTTCAGTCTACAAGAAAATTATTGTTCGCTGTGAAATTCGTGATGGAGGTATCGGAAATTGTATACCGCTAGAGTATACTTAATGTATCAGACCCTGCAAAAGAAATTAACAATACGGTCGACAAATCAGGAATGATCGTAATTGAAAATGATCTATCCGATACAATATTAGATGATCAATTTTTGCAAGAGCACAACTACGTTTCAGATCCCGGAAAATTGTCAGATTACTTCAAACATGTAGTTGAATATATATGTATCTAGTTTTCTTATGTTTAAAATTAGCAAAATTTTGAATTGTGCAGAATGCTTGTTCGCACTTCAAGGAGATTGCTCATGAGCTTCTTTAATAACGTACAAAAGCAGGGACTTTGTGAAAATACCTTCAGAAAGTGTTAAATTGATAGCTGAAAAAAGTGAGAGTGAACTCCGTCGTCAAATGTGCTTTGTAGAAGGTAACGAAACCATTTTAAACAAGAAAAACTTCCAGAAAATATGCATAAGCGTCAAAAAATATTTCATGGGTTAAAATATATTTCAAGATCAAACAGTACACATGCTGACAAACAATCATTACAGTTTACTTTTTATATTAGTTATAGAAAAGTATCTACACATTAAATTCTAACGGAATCAAAGATGGAGGACTGGAGAATATCGGGTAAGAGGTCGTTTTCGGAGCACTGCTGGATAGGCTTCAGAATCAACCTCCTGCCAGAGCCTCGCGTCCCCTTTAGAAACCCGGTCGGAGCAGACTGGGATGAATTTAGAAGACGAGTAGCGCAAAGTGTACCAGCGGCAACTTGCGAGATTCTCGAAAACACCCTATCCCTTGATGCTTTAGTGGAGAAACTATCCAAAGCCTTTACTGACGCCTTCAAGGAAAGCTGTCCGCTAAGCAGACCACCCAAGAATTCTGAACCTGCTTGGTGGAAAAGGAGTCTGAGCGCGCTAAGACGGGAGGCGCGGAGGCTTTTCAATAGGACTAAGGCAACAAAACAGCTGAGGATTGAACCGCCTACAAAAGGGGTCTTAAAGAGTATAAAAACTCCATTAAAAAGCCAAACGCAATTCATGGAGGGCTTTATGTGAGTCCATTGAGAGTGCAAGCCGCTCTGCTAGGCTCACGAAGGCCCTCGCAAGCAGTCCCAGTGTTCCCTCTTTCTTGATGCGGGGCGATGGTTCCTTTACAGAATCGGTAGAGGAGACACTGGAACTGCTTATGAGCACGCATTTTCCCGGTAACTCGGATTCAAATAAGGCGGCAAGTTGTGCTGGTAGACCGGCTAGATCGGAGCTATCAAGCCTGGATTCCGCCATCTACATAGTAGCACAAGATAGGGTTGAATGGGCAATTAAAACTTTTGCACCATACAAGTCACCAGAAATAGATGGGATCTGGTATATCATGCTGCAAAAAGCACAGGATTCAGTTATTCCGTGGCTTAGGGTGATATTTAAGAGTTGCCTCTTCCACTCCTATGTCCCTCTAGCTTGAAGACAGGTCAAGGTGATCTTTATCCCCAAGGCAGAAAAAAGTGGACACATAATCGCTTAGGACTTCAGACCAATTAGCCTTTCCTCGTTTCTACTTAAAACACTAGAAAGACTTCTCGACGTATACTTGCGTGAGCGTATTTGACCAATAGTAGTTAGCGACTCCCAGCACGTGTAAAGAAGTGGTAGTAAGAACGGCTGAGCAGTCACTTAGTAACAGGGAATACACGCTGGGTGTGTCTCTTGATATTGAAGTGGCTTTCAAGGCTGAAGCAATTCACGATGCCCTTATGTCTCACGGTACAGACCACTCTATCTGCCAATGGATTGGCGCAATGTTGTCAAGCCGCCAGATCAACACAAAACTGGGCAACCACGAAAGAGTCAGGTCCGTAGACAGAGGAACACCCCAAGGGGATGTATTGTCACCATTATTGTGGCTCCTAGTGGGCAACGATATCTTGATATCATTTGAAAGATATGGGATAAAGGCGGCGGGTTATGCAGACGACCTGGCCTTACTGGTATCAGGAAAGTTCCTAAGCACCATGAGCGAATTGATGGAAAGAGCACTAGGTAAAGTCCACAGGTGGGCGAAGAACTGTCGTTTATCGGTCAATCCTCAGAAGACGGAGGCAATCCTATTCACAAAGAGGAGAGTGATCGAAGCCTTCGAACCACCCAAACTAGCGGGCAATACCCTAGCACTAAAGACCCACACTAGGTATCTAGGGGTCATACTCAACTCCAAACTAAGCTGGGGCATGAACATAGATGAACGCATGAAGAAGGCGTCAATAGCGTTCTACGCCTGCAAAAGGCTGTTTGGCAAAAAATGGGGTATAAGCCCTCGTATTGTCCACTGGATGTATACCTCCATAGTAAGACCTATTCTTACCTAAGGCGTAAGAGTTTGGTGGACTGCTCCAGAAAAGGAGAGCAATCTAAAGAAAACAAACAAGATTCAAAGAGCTGCCTGCTTGGGCATCTCCGGAGCTATAAGCACAACGCCAACGCCTGCAATGGA
Source organism: Leptarthrus brevirostris (assembly GCA_964036015.1). Lineage (NCBI taxonomy): Eukaryota > Metazoa > Arthropoda > Insecta > Diptera > Asilidae > Leptarthrus > Leptarthrus brevirostris. The sequence continues at coordinate 29,621,754 of OZ038371.1, forward strand.
GACTATGCTCCATCTTCTACCGCTCGACGTCTATGGCAAAAGTATAGCTGCACGCAGTGCCGTAAGACTGAAAAAATCCAATTGCTGAAAGAGCTATGATAATGGCCATAGCAGTATACTAAGGACCTATCCGGGAGGCTATCTGCAGATGAGCAGGTGAGCACCACCCCACAACTTAGTTTTGGGAAGGCCTTCTCCACAAGAATCTCAACTAGAGAAGAGTTAGAAGAGTTGGGGGATGCCACAGGTGTAGAAATATCTGTGTTCACGGATGGGTCTAAGTCGGAGGACGGGGGAGCAGGGGTCTTCTCGGACTGCCTAGGCATATGCAGTAGGTACCGGTTACCGGACCATTGCAGTGTATTCCAAGCGGTGATCTTGGCCAGAGAAAGGGCGGTAGCACTAAAACATGGGCGCCCAAACCTACCAATGGATAGCGAGATATACTTATACATCGACAGCAGCTATCAAGGCGCTGGACTCAAACTTAGTCAGGTCACAGCTGGTCGGCAGGTGTCTGGCGGGTCTCCGAACGTTAGGGGCGAGACACAAGGTAACTCTCTGCTGGGTCCCTGGTCACAGTGGTGTTCAAGGGAATGAGGCAGCTGATGAGCTGGCAAAGGAGGGATCACAACTGGATGATTCCTCTATTGACAGATCGATCGGCTGGCCGCTAGAATCAGTAAAGAGAGAAATTGACCTTAAGGCTACTCAGCTCGCTAAACAGAGATGGAGTAACTTAACCACATGCAGACTATCAATGCAGTTGTGGCCTGAATGGGATTTGAGAAAAACCGCGATCCTGCTAAACGGAAGCCGGATAAACCTCCGAAACATTGTGGCAGTTATTACTGTCCACTGTCTTTTCGGTAGACGTGCAGAACGTCTGCGCGTTCCCACGAATGACTTCTGCCGGAGCTGTATGGACGAAGAAGAGGTGGAAAGTATTCAGCACTTACTCTGCGAATGCCCGGGCCGAGCAAAAAGAAGGTACAATGCAGTGGGCGTGTACTTCTTAGATGGCATGGGCGATATAGCCGGCATCGGGCTGAAGCAGCTCCTAAGGATTATTAACAGATGCGGCTGGTTTTAGATAAACCCGGCAATCAGACAAGGTTCCACGGGTGTGGTAACACAACGGACCATTTATAGGTCTATGTGAGACTGATCGGCTGTAGGGCTGATAGCCGACACCCTAACCTATCTACACACGCGGCACAATTTTCTTGTCAATAAGACTTCTAAGTTCTCTAAGGCAAAGATACACCCAGTTGCTAAAATTAAGGGCATGTGGTGTATTTCGTAAGCAGCACAACAGCAGATACAACTTACTAGTTTTATCATCTTTAAAAGCATAATTATAAGGATATTCATATAGTCATAGTATTTAATATATTTAACCTATATAGATGTTAGTCATGTACATCAGATAATAGTTTATCTAGAAGAGCAACAAAATATCATTATTATTGGAATCATCTTTATTTAAGTATCATCTTTATATTAAGTCTACAAAAAGCTATCCCAATGGATAAAACGGTAGAAAATTGTTCGACATAATTATATTTTATTTTTTAGATGCCATTGAGGAACCTTCCCTAGGAGTTGCCGCCGTGTCGTGGCGGGGAGGCTTGCGTGTTTTCAATGTTCCCCTAAGGTTAAAGGTGGCATTGAAAGCTAGACTAAGAGCAACTCTAACATCGTAGACGTATAATTGCTCATACGTAACGAAATAAAACAGGAATTGTATTGCCTGTCTAAAAAAATTATCAATTTATATAATCTTTACTACTTCAATAAAATATAGTTAAATCTCTTATACAAAACTTTTATATTTTTACAACTATCTATCACCTTTATTTCTCCAAGTACGTATATAAAAAAAAATTCCAAGTTTAGAGAGTTTCCAGTAAGTTGCGTATACATTTCGGCTTTTATAGTGTTAACTAGGTAAGTACATATATAAGTGTCATATAGAATTGGTTAAATATTTATTTAATTCTCAATTAAAAAAGAAAATTTTAAAATACTACTTATCCAAATAATTTTAAAATGAAGCCCCACTTGAATGAAAAAATGCCATGATGAATATGTGCGTTTGGTAGAAAGTGTTTCAGTATTTGGGTAATGCTTCAGTTCTTTATTCGTAGGTTCACGTACTTAGTTTTCGGTTTAATGCATTAACACAATTTTACCCAAAGTGTTCACGTACTCAGAAAATCGTGGAAAACTTGCGGACGTCGCACTTCCCGACTTACATGTTTTAGTCCAAACTTACCCGCAGAAATAAGTTGAGCACTTTCGCTATAAAAGCACTCATAGTCACTTCGATAGTTATAGCTTTAAATTTAGTCCAAGATTACACAAACTTGTTCTATGACATTTCATAAATTCTCCTCTTTAACATTTTACTCCGAACAGACCTATTGTTCATTCAAGTTAATTTGGTACTGCCGCACTTTACGCTCATCTTAGCGTTGAGAACTTCATAAGCAGCAACAGTACTACATTTCTCATCAACAAGGACAGGTAAGCTAGCATGAGGACGCTAATGTTCAGTGGCTGACGACCCTAAAGTTAAGATAGCTTATATACAAAATTCACTTTAGAGCTATTACGTAAACTTTTATGTTTCCTATTGAGTAATTTTAAGTCAATTTTTTACAAATGTTATTACACTATCACAATAACAAATTTAAACAATTTCGTGTAAACGAAGTCATCCAAATAGAGTATCCCAGGCTTAGAAAATTATTGTGATTCTCCCGTAACGGGAGAAGAACTGCACCTGATTCGAGACAACGATTGCAATTGGACCTACAATTTAAAGTAGATTCCGAACTGCTATTATTATTATTATTAGTAGGGGAATTAAAGACTTAATCCCGAAAGGAGTCCTCTTCAGCTAATCCCATCCTTTTTAGGTAGCTGCCTAAGGGGCAGTGACCAGTTAGAAGTGTTGTTATGAGCATTAAATCTGGTTTCCGAACCACTAGAATTTTCTCTGCAACCCCCATTGCCCTTCTATCGTAATCTGTTGTCAGCAGAAAACAACCATATGTCGCGTCGGAAGGATTCGAACTTGGGACCTCCGCATTGGTAGGCCGACACGTTATCACTTACTACACCGACGACACAAATTAATTTGGTGAATTTATTGAAACCAAATAAAAATCACAGGCTAACCATTGCGGTTAATACTCTACTCGAAACGTACATGTAAACGTATTCGCGCCTTGATTCAGCATTGCAACTTAAGCATTCAGTTAAGCTATACCGACAGCTATAAAAGCCAATTCTCTCACTCAAATTTGGTGGACAAAGTGAGACCGATGTCACAACTGAACTGAGCTTGTGCTTTCAAAAACATTGTGATTTGTATAATCATCGCGGTCACATAAGCAGTTTTGAAGTTAATATTTGCAATCTTGAAGCAAATTATTGAAAACAAAATTACATTACAAGCAGAACACAATATCAACAGATATTATAGCTAATTGTCTAACTTTCTTTCGGTGGATTTATCGAAGCCGAAATTCCAATCTAACCGTTGCTCAGTTAATATTCCACTCAATATGTATAAATAAGAGACGTATTCGATCCCAAATTTCGCATTGCGATCTGAGCAACCAAACCAACTACCACTAAGTGAAGCCTATTCTTGCGTTTTGAAGCAAGCTTATTATCTCATGTTCTTTTCAGTTCAGAGTTGAGGAGTATTTGGACCTCAAGTTATAAAGTGTCCGCCTACTATTTCGGATGTCCCAGGTTCGAATCCCACCAGCGGCAACCCATGGTTGTTTTCTGCTGACAACATATTATGATAAAACGGTCATGGGGGCTGCAGAGAAAATGCCAGTGGTTCTGAATCCACTTTAAATTGTAGGTCTACCTGCAGCCGATGCCTCGAATCAATCGAAGTTCTTTTCCAGCCCTATGCTCCATAAGGGGTCACGAGAACTAGAGTGAGTGAGCAATCAACTTATATTATCAGTAAAATGATCTGACACAATTGTGTCGATTTTACTAGGAACTAATCGATCTTTTCCTTTCAGAGGAACTGCTCGCAGCATTTTGGATACTTTGTGTTTCTCCTTTTTTTTTGTTTATTGTTTGAATTTTGCTTCTTTGTATCTAATTCTTTTTTTCTTATTCTTTATTGCTCTGAATTATTTTAGTTTATTTTTACGATATTAGATTATAAGACGAATCTTTTGATAAAACATATTTAATATATTTTCAATTGTTATCATTTCTTTACCCAGCTTAAGCCAGTTAGCACTTAAACACTGTCCAACGTAGTTTCGAAAAATTCGCAATTCGTGGCTTGCCATAGAATAACGCTTCGTCTCGCGTCCGTTTCTGAAAAAATTAAACCAGAAGAAAAGTCTAGCTGAAAACGTCTCGATCGGATTAAGTATATGTATATCTTTGGATGCTCTCGAATTGAGTAATGACACCTCCAGGATTGAGTAATGACACCTCGAGGAAAAACCGCATCCTTAAAAATCGCTGACTACCTAGTTATTTTATTGCACTTTAGGTAGGAAATTCTTTAAATAAATAAAATTTTAAATATAAAGGGTAGAGAAAGTTTGTTTTCGGTTAACAGGTTATTAGTTTTAATTATTGCTGCGAAAAAGTTACTAAAATGTTAGTGTAATTTTGTTTTATTACTGATATTAGCTTGTGTTAGCCAGGATTCACACCCTTGTATCCTGGCGTTCTGTTACTCGTACCTGATGGAAATTTTGCTATAAGAAAGGGTCAGTCAGCAAGAATACCTATCATAATTGAAAAGCAAATCAATAAGTATGGGTGTTTTTAAGCAAACACTATTAAAAAATGGTAGAGTTTACTTTTAAGAAATACGCGGATATTATTTAGATTTATGGTGTAGTAGACAGAAACGAGAGAGCGGCTGTACTGGAATATCAAGGTTAAAAAAAACAGGAAGTGTAACTTCACACTAATGGGAGACACTACCCGAACCGATTATTGACATGCATGCAATGTAGCTAGCGGTGGACATTTTGAGCGGCTTTTGTAATTTACTGAGATTAATTTTAATACGCTTGTTTAAGTTTTCTACTTATAAATTTCTACACCTTTTCTCTACCTGGTTATGTGGTCCTTTTTGGGAAGGTAATAAGCTGGGAAACCCAATAAAAGTAAAAAAGGGTGTGCTAATTACTTTATTTACTTATTTCTTTAAGCTTAATACAAGTTATAATATAATAATACAAAAATACAAAAAATAAAGATTAAATACAAGCTATAATATAATACTAATACATACATGAATTTCGGAGAAAATTTGGGAAAATGCGGAATTTTAGGTAATCACAAACCATTCTGTTCACTTTTGAAAGTGACTGTACCTGCAATGTTAATAGTTAAATCAACATTGTTGACAATTTTGGAAAGCTCATCGGGATAGTAGTTTTTTAGCTTTTGTTTGATGTCGTTGTGTTTGTTAGATCAAAAGATAAAAATAAAAGAGTAATGTGCATACCGCGAAAAACTGAAATCTATGAATCACCCTGTAATTTCGAAACGGTTGAGATTGCCCCTCCTTGCCATACAATTTTTTGTTTGGCTAGGTGAGATCTATCACCCCACTTATTTTGGAACGTCAGATCTGAAACACCCTATATTAAAAGGTGTGAAAATGAATTTAATGATACTTATATTACGCGGCTGGTTTATTGCACATTTGTTAGACCAATTCTCCAGTCTGCTGTCCTTTTCGTAATGTTCACACTGATCGCGTTCAGGTAGTCCAAAGTCGCAACTTACGGTTTGCTCTTTATGGTCTGTGGTTGAACAACCCGCTAATAATTCCACCTTATTCGCACAGGCTTAAACTACTGAGACTCGATTCTCTGGAAAGGAACAAAAACAACCCAAAACTGTTTTAGTTTTGATTCTTTGTATGGTTTAATTGATTCAGCCTCTCTTTTATCCTGTTTTAATATTTCTGTTCCATCTCACGCCTTTAGAAACTCTGATTTTTAAAAATTCCATTCCATCGTGCTAATATCCTTTTTCTACAAATAAAATTAAAAAATATTATATGTTGCAACTTTTTAGTAATCTAATTATCATTGGTTTTTTTGTATGTTTAGCTAAATCCCAGGGGACAACCCTATGTTGCGTTATCATGGCTTTGGCCATAAGGGAATTAGGGTAAGGCGAATGAGGGGAATTGAATGTCTTGTTGTTGCATTGGGTGTTTTCGAGTTTGGTTCGGAGTTAACTCCGGAGACAATTAATGTCAAAGTCGTGTTCGAGTTTACAGAGTCATGACTCTCATGACTCCGGAGCAATCAAACTCGTGTTTTAGTTTGCTACCTAATGTCCCCGGTGCTAGCACCGAAGGCCCCTGCTAATCAGCAGGGGCACTCATGACCCCGGAGGAAATTACATATAAACAAGAAGAAGCACATGCGATTAATTGAAGAAAACGTACGGCATGTTTCGTTTGAAAAATGTATTTTGATAATTTTGCTTCTTTCTGTTTGAATAGTCAAATAAATGCAGGCGGAGGTAATAAATTTTTTAATAAAAGCAACAAATAAGCATGGAAAAGTACTGAATATTTTTGCGTATATCAGTCATATTCGAGTTTGACGTTTCTTCACTCCGTCAAACAAAAACACGAACCGTGACCCTTGGAGACAGGAGCCGTGTTGGAAGCAATTCACGCGGTTCTGACATGTCCCTAATGTCCCCGGAGTCATGCTTCGGTAGCAAACTCGAAAACACCCATTGCTGCGAGCTAGATGAAAGACCAGAGACGGAGTGGATTTTTAAATTTATTGCAATTGCAGGTTAAAAACTCGCAGTGAGACCGAGACTTGAAACTGCACCCATGGCGTGATAATCATCCATTGATCCAACTTCGTTAATTTGCAGTAAATAAATAAAAATATTTTACAGCGAACTTTAGATTCATCATACATATAGGGGTCGTACTTCACACTCAGTTTTTACTTGAAAATCCCGTAGAACTAAATGTTATACTACTTTTAGTTTCGTAAAAGTTATCTTATCAAAATGCAAAACACTTATTGATCGTATCTTAATCTATACGATGAACTTTCTAAGGTAAGAAGAATTGTTATTGCATGTTATTTGGAAAATCTGCGACTTTGAATAACACTTCAATAGCAAAACCTCTTGATAATAACAGCATTTATATAACTAATTTCAAATATTAATATTTAGTTCAAAAAATGTTTAACTAATTTAAAAGTCTCTCATTTCCCTAAGCTTCGATCTGTTTAAGAACTTTCACGTTTGCGGCGAATTGATTTTCATCCATAGAAATCCCATTTAGGAGCAATTTATACTGAAATCCCCTTGTGCTTTTGCGTTTTGTTTATTTTATTTGTCTACCTGCTGCCATGCCGGTTAACTGAAAGGCACAACTTGTACTTGGCATATATGTATATCCATTACTGCAGATAGACAGACAGACAAATAGATAAATAGACGCTAAGCACCAGTTAGAAGGTGAAAAGCAATATATTCCCAACAGATTTGATTTCTTTTCACAGTCCTTTCGGCGATAATCAATAAGCTTATGGATTTTAAATTAATTTTTGAGTACATCGATTACTGGTTTCAAATTAATTTTTGAATACATCAATACAGTGTACAATAACCAATATCAGAGCATACTATACAGCAATAGGGTATCATGACTTAACCTTTAACTAGTTTCTCTTAAGGGCTATCAATGCTTTTTTCAACTTATGCCAAGTATGTATTTAGACTTTAAGGGTAAGGTTTCTGCTAACAAAAAGAGTTGCCTGAACAAAAACAGTTTAGTTGGGGCGAAATGTAGTGTGACCCCAGAAAGAATAATTTAGTTGGTAAATTCACGCCCAAAACAAGTACAAACATTAATATATATATAAAAGCGCCCGTTGCAAGTATATATAGCGAACAAATGCGCCCGGTAGATTTATGCACGCTTTCGCTACAGGTCCAAAAATTTAAAAATATGCCCGCTTCACGGGTATGCACGCTCCTGCTACAGACACAATTTAAAAATGCATGCTTTTGTTAATGCGTTTTGGATTTAGCACATTCGTGACTGATGACTCACCGCGTAGGTTATGTAAAATCTCACCCGTGTAGACGCGTGTTCACCGTGTGGGTCATCGGCCAGCTAATATTAAAATTTTTCTCAGTAGTCGATAACACACAAGGTGAGTCATGACAATTATAATGACAACAATTACCTGAAATTTGTTATTCTTATTCTTCTGTATTTTCCATTTTCTATTATAATCTTTTTTAACTCGAGTAAAAATAAGACTGACAGCACAGCGGCTACTGCGGAGATAGTTTTGTTAATTCAGCTGTCGGTCTCAAATTAGTTAATCTACGAGGATAATTTTATTATTATCTTTCTTAATTTTAACCTAGAAAAAGCGTACCGTGCTTGATTTGGACTATTTCATGCGTATTTTATTGATAGCTTCATGCAGCGGGCTGGCATTTGGAAAAGTAAGAATTTTACTCAGGCGTACTTTGCCTCATTTGAGTGCCATTCAGGCGTTTTAATGCTGTGCGTGCAGCCCAGCCTAGGAATGGGCGAGTCTTATTTTTACTCAGGGATTGGGTGGGTAAGCAGTCAACAAAATTTTCCTATGCAAAAAAAGAAACAAATTAGCGTTTCAATTTGATTAACGAAGAAGTTAGATTAATCTCGAGACTAATACCACTTTTTAACCTAAGCCTTGTAACGCGTGGACCTATTTGTATGGTTCTCTTGGAAATTGGATTTTCGGTAGGGTAGGGTACAGGGGTAGCCTAACTTCCTTTTGTGATCTATGGAGTATATTCCCTCATTACTACGACAATAAAAATATATGGGGCGGGTATGGGAATGAAGGATATGAGTTAGGGTATGGATTGGCAGGTAGGTTAACTTCGTAACACATGGACAGATTTGGATAATTCTTTTTGTTATATATAGAGTATGTCCCCCCATTAGTAACACGATGATCATTCATGGGGTGAATACGGGTGGTATAAAGGGTGGAAATCAACTCCTTAACGCCTATACCGATTTGGATACTTCTCTTTTTATTGTATAGGGTATGATTACCCATTTCTACTGTAACGACAAAATTTGAACTAGAGTATGGTTTGATAGGCTTACTTCGTTACACGTGGACCGCTGCGGATGATTCATTTTGTGACGTGTAGAGTATCTTCCCCCATTGGTACCACTAAAAAAATTTATAAGTGGGGTGGTGGAAGAGTGCAGCTTAAGGGTAGGTTCTAGTCGAGCGGCCTTAACAATGGCTGAAGTTTATGAATTCTTTTCTCACTGTAGAAGGTAAATAATGTATAATTCGACTTTTTCAGCTATTAGCACATTTACTTAAGTTCACAAAAAAATTTTTAATTCTTTAAAGTTCACAAAAAAAATTTTTTAATTCTTCTGGAGCCGTGTAACGCGGCTAATGCTTGCGCCGTGCAGGATTCCGCCTTCCTCTTTTATCTGAAAGACAAAAATCAAAGTTATTTGCAATGTAGAATAAATTTGCGGAGCCATGGACCATTTTGAGAAAAATTGAGTGATTTTTGATAAAATGGCAACCGTTTAAAAAAAAACTGATCTTTTTACCCTTTTATTGGTTGTTCATAGTGGTTAAAAATATAGTAAATATTAATATTTTAAATTGAAAATGGTCCATGGCCCCCTAAATTCAATAATCGTTATTAAGTGGAAAAAAGAAGTCAATCGGTTGAACGGTTCGACTGCAACTCTGCACGGCGTATCTATAAACATGGTTTTGAGAAAAATGAGTTTAAAGTTTGACAGAGAAAAAACGTGGGAAAAAATATAATTTTTGTTCTTCACAGCTAGTCAGCTGTTCCTGGACCATAGAGCAATCCTTTCTCTTCCTTGTGAAACTGATTTTAACTATTATATTCTAGGAACAATATTTTGTCCAAACAGAACATATGTATAGTATACCTGCTGAGCAAACACTACGGCGCGCGTGCATCTGCATTTGGAACGAACGTAGGCATGATTTTCGGCTGGTACGCTTTCGCACTAAATCGCTTTAACTTTTACATTTTTTCGAACTTCGTCAAATCGTTTTAGAGGCTTATTCTAGACACTATAAGGATTTAAAATATGCAAAGAAAGGAAAAATTCATTTTTTTAAATTGCTCGACTAGACCCTACCCTTAACTTCGTATCGCGTGTATATATTTGAATGATTCGTTTATTGCTGAATGGGATATCTGACTCTATTGGTATCATAATATAAACTTCGGGTAGTAGTGGGACTAAGGCATCATCTTGCTTCTTAAGGTGTTGATCAATGCTGGTGATTTTCATTCGGTTGTGCAGAATACATCTCCTCGTTGGTAAATGATAACAAATTTTGAATCTAAAGTCTCTACGGGAACAGATGGAGCAGTCCCCTTACTCCGAAATGCGTGCCCCGATTTTGATGATCATCTCTTGCTGTATGGCGTACTAGCGCCATAGTAAGTATTTTGTATGTAACGTAATGGTATTAAAGGGTGGCGCTAAAAATCATAAAATAATTTTTATTTTTATATATATTAAAACATTCTGAAGTCGGTGCAAATTTAACAAATATAAACACACAATAGAAGATACTATATAAAACTACCTAAACATTTCACCTCAACAGCCGGCATTTGCGGCTGTCGGTAATACCAGCTCAAATGTTTGCTCTGAATTTAGGTTGAAAGGAGGTCCCCTTGTTCCATGTGGGAAGTTTGGACACAGAAGCCAGCCATTATCCATGTCGAATTCCAAAAGCCACAATTCTAATCTTTTGGCGGAATCTCCTTCTAGTAGTCCTTGGAATGGCAATCCTTGATGAATAATCCTCCAAACTTTAAATGAAAATACTCATAATCGACTTGCGACGCATCTTAACGCACGGTTTAGGATCTTGCCCGATTAGGGTGATTATTTGCTGCTCAACGTAGGCAGAATCTTTCAATGTTTCCAACTCACAATTTCGTGTTTTTTGAAATTACACTTTCGGTTTCTCTTCTTAGGAAAATCCGCGAAAAAGTCCCTATTTGCACGTCAATTAGGGAATCAGCTTTGATATTTTAGTACAGCCGCTCTATCGGTTCCGTTTACTACACAATAAACGTATATTATATCTATTTATTCCTCAAAACTAAGTTCTGCCAAATTTTAATAATTTAAGCCTAATAACACCCGTAGTTATCGATATGTTTTTCAACTATTATCGATATTCCTATTGACGAATTTTTTTATAGCAAAATTTCCCTCAGAACAGAACAGAACGCCAGGATACTAGGGTGTCAACTCTGGCTAACAGAAATTAATATCGGCAATAAAACAAAACCACACTAACATTTTTACAACTTTTTTGCAGAAATAATTAAAATTAATAACCTTTGTACCATGAGCAATAAATTAAGTAGATAGGTAGTCAGGCATTTCTAAGGATGCGGTTTTTGTAGTCGCTGTGTTGTATTTTTTTGGAAAGGTATCGACATCGTCAATTTAATAAATCGTCAATTTAAAAAAAAAAAAATCCACTTCCGAAAACAAAGAAGGTTCTAAGTTCGACATGTATTTTTTTGTTTATTTTTTCTATGTATGACCTGATATTATCTCGTAACGCGTGGACCGATTTTGATAAAATAAAATTTTGATAAATCTTTTTTGTTGTATAGAGTATGAACCCCCACTGCTAATAATGAAATGGCCCTAGGGTGGGTCTAATTCCGTAACTCGTGGACCGATTTGGATGATTCTTTCTTTGTCAGGTAGAGTACGTTCCCGGAGTTGTACCATGATTAAATAATGCTGGTGAGGTGTGGTGGGGATGTAGGTCAAACCTAACTTTATAATGCATACCGGTTTGAATGATTCCTTCGTTGTTGTGCAGAGCATAATCCCCTATTTCTAATAATACAAGTGCATTGCTAATAAAGAGTGCGATGGGAAGAGGGATGGGAATCTAACTTCGTAACGCATGGACTTAGTTGGATGATTCTTTTTCCAATATATCGCAACATAATTTTAAACGGTAAGTCCTGAATTACACGAGAGGGATTTTACCCCATAACTCACGGCAATTTTCTTTTGTGCAAAAGTAGAAAAACCCTCGGAGTGTTGCTACGAAAGGGCCTTTGATTGACGTTAAAAAACCGGTTCATAAGTGTTTTGCAGAGTTGAAAATTTGTATTCACTGGCTCAAGCAATACTAAATCAATCTGACACCAAAAATTTTTCGAACCCCAATGAGGAAGTTACGAAAATGGACAAAAGCAAATCAGGAAAAACTCAAGCAAAACCCCTACGATTCGTGATTGACACTCACAGATGACCCTCTTGCTACCTCACTTCTCTCACCAAGAAAAAAATAGGTTTTCATCACTTATGGGGTAAAATCCCTTTCGTGTAATTCAGGACTAAGGTTGTAGTGGGGGAGGGGTTGATATCAACTTCTTAGCGCATACACCAATTTGGATGGTTCATTTTATGGAAATATATAGGAACTCGGGCTTCCGGTCATCCGTTTGAAATAAAACAATTTATTGGCTATTAGACATTTAATGTATAGCCCAACGTTTCACCGATCTACACCGGCGTTTTCATGGGACTGCAACAAACACAGTATATAGTAGAGTACAACATCAACAAAAAGATTTTTTAAAAAACTCACTTCAAAAACTGCCAATACAAAATTTCTTAACATCTATAAAAAAATATCTGATGACCTGAAGCCCGAGTTCCTATATATTTCCTGTTGTCATATCAAAGTCAAGAAATCATCAATTTTCTGATTCATTTTATGTTATGTAGAGTATAATGCCGATTAGGATGATTCTGCTTTTGATGTGTAGAATGTTGGCTTACTAATACGCCGGCAAAAATTTATGTGCGAAGGGAGCGTTACCAAATTTCCTAATGCACACACCTATTTGGATGACTCTTTTGTGTTGTATGCAGTATGATCCCCCTTTGCTACTATGTATATGGCAACTGTTGACCTAGGATTAGGGTGGAGGGAGTGGTAGCCTAACTTTGTAACACGTGGACTGATAAAGATGATTCTGAGTATCTATTTGTATTCTGACGAAAAAAATTTAGCTTATGGTGAGAGGAAAATTTGTGTGGTGAGTTGGAGGATGGGTGGCACCTGGCTTTATAATGCATAGACCGAATTTGATGATTTTGATTCTGTTGTACAGAATACGTTTCCAGATTGATAAATGATAACAATTTTGTACTTAGAATGACTACGATGATTCTCTCTTGCTGCTTAGATTACGGTGGCGCACTAGGGCCATGTTAAAAATTTTCTAAGGTGAGGGTATGAAAGGGTGACCGTGGCTAATTTTGTAATATGTTGCCGGATTTGTATAATTCTGTTTCCCTTCTGTAAAATGTACTAACTATGCAACTTTTGCAATTATTTGTTCGTACGAGCAGCATTCTTCAAGTCGTATATATGAAGACACTAAAAAATGGAAAATAAAATAGTTTGTTAAAAAAAAATTTGAACCGAATTCACAAAAAAACGCTAAAAAGCATAAAATAATTTTTAATTGTGTATCTATTTCGACATTTTGAGGTCGGTGCAAATTAAACAAACAAAACAAGTACCCAACCACAACTGCAGATAATATATTAAACTACATTAACGTTTCAGCTCACGGGATCATAAGGAAAAACGACTAAATACTTTTTTGAAGTTATTTCGTTTGTTTAATTTGCATCGACCTCAAAATGTCGAAATAGATATAAAATTCAAAATTGTTTCATGCTTTTTAGCGCCCTTTGTGAAGTCGGTTCAACTTTTTTTTAAAAACTATTTAATCCAATTACAACACGTTACAGACGTACATATATTAATGTTCAGATACAATTTTTGTGCTGACACCAATTTTTGATATATTCATATCTTTTATAGGACCTTCTCCCTTTCTTTTTTGTACGACTCTAGCTTATTTGTTTTAAAAATCCCGAATAAAATAACCAAATTTGACGAGGAATAACTCTATACAATAGCAGAATACTCCTACTAAAACGTGAGCTCAATTTCTTAGTGTGTCCTTACATTGAGTTTCAAATAAGATTGAAAAAATACATAGGTACATGTATATTTTCTGTGTTTTTCTAGCACTAATTACGTTCAATTTTAGAGTTTTTCATTTTCCAAGGGAAAACTAAGCACTTCCATGTTTTTTTAGATGCACATGTATTTTCATTGTGCGAAAGCTGAAACATTGTATGTTCCTTTCATGGTTCGACATTGAGAGCTTATGAAAGTCGGATAAGAGACGCCATGGAAAAAGGGCAGGTTGAAACTGTTAGCAAAGTCAAATGACTTTTTTCCACTTTTGTGTGCTTCAAAGGGAAACTGCTCTGAAGCAATTTCATTCTCTGATGGACACTTGGTGGAAAGTGAATACATCCGAAAGGGCATTTGGTATGAATAGGCTTGTCAGGCTCTCTCAATTTATTCAGAACTGTGTACAACTGCAAACACCATCTCTGCAAAAAAAAACTCTATCCGACCTAGACAACATTGAAAAGTTCAGATGTGTAAGCTTGTCGCCATCGGGCAGTATTTACTTATTCAGCATTTAATATATCCGATGAAGGTGACGTTGCCTGTATACCTTCAATAGGATTCTATGGAAATCTACAGCAATGCCAAATAATTGATTCTTAGAAAGCCTTTAAAACAGGAAAATTTGTTTGGAACACGTGAAATCAATGTATGTTTACATTGAACTATATAGCTCGTTATAACAACGTGGCTTAAGTTGCAATCAATGTTATAATATTGTTTACATAACATTTGTTTACAAGATAATTGAATTGTTCTGTTTACGCTATCGTTGCTCATTACTAAATTAATCGTAATCAAAAATTGTAATATTAACAGAAATAATCATAATTGAAAATTTTGATTACGATTACTGAAATCGAAAATTTTCGATTATGATTACAAATAATCAATAAATATATGATAATTGGATTTAATCAAAACTAATTTCTCAAATGAAAAATCGGAAAGGGCCTGCCGCCGTGGATTATTAATTATGCCAGTAAAGGAAAATAATCTCTCTACCGGTCCCGACGAAGTCAAAGGATTATTGTATTTTAGAGATACTTTTCCCAGTAGAGAATATTTCTCCCATATTCCCACTGCAGTTTGTGAATCATTTAAGTAGTGGAAAAATTGCTGAATTGAATGTCCAGAATATATTGTAGTTTCTGCAAACAAAGCAGCAGCAGAAGACAATTGGCTGGATTCTCCTACAAATTATCTATAAATTAAACAAAAAATGTTTTGAATCACGGAAAAAATATTGTAATTTAAATTGTACTTTACCAACATCATCAAAATCATAGATATCATTCTGATTACCAAGCAATGAATGTTTTCGGCAGTACGATTGCTTTCATTCTTACTTAAAGTCCCGAACCACCGCATCTTTATGACTGGGGACAATACCAAAGCTATTATTGCTCGGCTGCCTCCGAAGTTTGAAATATGGGGTGCACCTTTCTCGTAGTTTATCTTCTAGTAGAATAGCCACCCTTTGAAGATAACTGAGATTTTCAGTTTGAGAAATTTTCTTCAATTTCACACTTAGTGTAACTAAGGATGGTATGAAACATCCGAACAGTAAATTGTAAGTACTTCTAAGTACTGTAAGTCATTCGATATCATCAATTTATCACACAAATCGCCTAGTTTTTCCTTATGTGATAATATTCGGGAAACAGCATCGTACAAGGAGTTCCATCTAGTTACTATAGCAAAGATAAACCCAATGTTTCGGAAATTATTTCAGATGATTTTGGCCAATTGCTTGAGATGATTTTGGGCAGTTGCTTTTTTTGCAAAGAGCATTGCATTTGTTAAAAGTCCAAAAAGGTATTAAAATTAACATATCACTTCTTGAATTAATAATATAAAAATACCTGAATATGCTTATGATGCAATTCGTTGTCGCTTTTAACAATTCTTATAAAATCCGTTGTGGCCAACAAATTTAACGTGTGGCTAGCACACCTTTGATGCTTGTCATTAGCGCTTCAAGGTCTTCAAATTCTAGAACCTCTGCTTCGTCCATATCATGAGCCTCAGGTACCAAGTCTCTAAACGCCTTAACGAAATTCGAGCCATTATCCGTTACTGTCGCAACAATGTTTAAATGGTTCAAATTAAAACTATTGTTTATTTCCACTAGTATGTCTGCCAATCTTTGTGAATGTGAATGAACTCCGGGAAAACTTCTGCATGCCAGTGCTACGGATTTCCGTTCAAATTTTTCATTTAACCAGTGGCAAGTATAACCTAAAAATCTGCGATGTTTACCCGTCCAAATATCTGTTGTTGTGCAGAAGTATTTTCTCGATCCTATCTGGTCATTGACATTTGTTTGTATCTTTCATCTAATTTTTTTATAAGTTTTAGCCGGCTCGTCACATTCAATCCTTTAAACAAATTAATGAACGATTTTCTTTCAACAATTGATACAGGAGAAGCCGTATCAACTATAAAATAAGTCACTTGATCATCAACGTCCTTCTGTTTAGTACTCCTACTTCTACTAGTACTGCCACTGGAAGTTTCGTGTTTGCAGCTTTCAAATTTTTTGCATCAGGATGCTTTACAAAATTTCAGGTGACCTCACCACTTCCTTTTAGAGTTACAGTGAGTCAAATTTTCTGAATTGGGAACACTTAAAATCAACTTGTTCAACTTAAACTTTTTATTGTAATACTTTATGTCTTAAAAATTTTCATAATTTAACAAGTTATAAACAAATGAATTTTTATGTAAATTTTTTTTAAGTTGCGATTTCTCAGTAAATATTGAGTAAAAGTTTACCAAATTTTTATAATAGGACTAAAAAGAATTCACAATTAAGATTCAATAAAGTTTTCATAAAAATTTTAAAAATTATTTATAAATAATAAATTTTTAAATAAACAAATAGAAATTTAACCAATTTCTCGTATAGATAGAAGCAAAATTTTTCCACAGTATTGTTCTGTTAAATCTACACAAATACTAACCGAAAATAAAGTTTAGTACACTTCATAAAAAAAAAAAATTATGAATGTTTAAGTGCCGTCAGATAGGCGCGATGTAATTTTACATTTCTTAAAATGACAGCACGTTACGATTATTCGCATCGTAAAATCGAAGCTTTTTCTGGAATTCCTTTATATGCGTTTACATTCTACTATATGTGCGTAGGAAATATTTAGTTCGTGAAACACTTTACTGCCAAACACAAGAGACACCAAATGTGCTTACATTACACAATTTCAGTGTAAGCTCCTACTTACTTACTTACTAATGAACTATTTTTCACTGAAATTTCCAATTATTTGAAATTTTTGCGAGGTTTTTATCATCACATCCCCACCTAAGTGCTGCAATCCTTTTAAAAAGAAAGGGCATAGTTGAGGAGCGTTTTTACAAAACGATACCTTTTAGAAATGAAAATTTTTCAGGAAGCAATATTTTGTGTCTTAGGAAAAAGTAGTATAGGTAATAAATAAAATACCAATTTTGACTGATTGTAAGCTTAATTATATAAATTGTTATGAAATAAAAAATTAAATAATACAAAGTATAACTATCAGAATGAGATCCAAAATCGGTAAGTTTTTTTCAATTTTGATACATCTGCTGTAGATGTATCGGTTTGAGCCGAACTCCAAACAGATTAATCCTCCTCGTTATCATAATCACGCCTTTCATTATCCACTTCGCGTCCTGAACCCTGCAGTACTTCAGCATAAAAATTCTGGGTCGTCAGGGTTACCAGAAGTATCGCAAAACCTAAGCAGATTTTCAACATCTTTTTAGAAATCATGTTCGTTTTTTTTTATATCAGTTGTTACTCGTGCTGGAGAATCTGTATCTTTAATAGCGATTTCAACGGTTTTTGAAGCCCGTGACCTTGAGTAAAATGTATTATTCGCGATAGAGATATTTTAAAAGGCAACTTTGTCTTTAAAAGTTGTTTGCCCTCGGCTTTCATGTCAAAAGACAACCAAACTTTTCTTCGCTCGTTCGCATGTTTAGATATAATTGAATAGTATTCATTCGGCGTAACTATAGATTCGCGTTTGCGGAAATCTTTTTCAATCCTTCCAAATACGCGATCGGGAGGCATAAAGCTGTGGCCACGAATGGGGAACACATGTCTATGTTTCGTAAAAACTTTGTTTGAGGTCATAAGATTAAAACTAAAAATCAAAACAACACTTGTTAATCTCGAGCAAACGTAAGAAATATAAGAATTTCTTAACACGGTCGGCGTTTCTAATCTAGGAAAGTTAAGCTCCCTTGGCTCGTTATCAACAGCAGCACCAAAGGGTTAACCTTCCTTCAGCTGCTGGACGCCTTCGCGATAAAACGAAAACTAGATGAAAAACCAAAAAAAATTTAACACCGAACTAGACAGCTGTATCAATTTATAATCACTTACACTGTCCCACTAACTTTGCGGTAGAATATTTTCAAAAATGCACAAAATGTGCAGGAAATATTCACATGACCCGAGTAAATTTTTTAAACTAAAAATCAAAACAACACTTGTTAATCTCGAGCAATTACCATTACCAGATAAAGTCGTCAATTATGCAATTAAATTTCTGAATTTATTGGATTTGTCAAAAATGCCGCCGCACAATTTGCAGCTCAAGGTGGACTCAGTGATAATCATGTTACGTAATCTGAACCAACAGAAACTATACAATGGAACAAGACTCGATGTTAAGAAGCTGATGAACAACCTGATTAACCTTAACTTTGTTCTTGGGGCACACAGTGCCCCAGCAACTTTTTAAACTTAAATATTTAGTTGTATATGTACTATATGACCATTTAGTTCTTTCGATTCTCTTTTTGTATGTTGACTGACACACATATTTATGTTTTGTAAGTATTAGTTTAGGCACACAAATTACATAATGGGCACTGTGTACCCCAGAGTACAATCAAGTGTTGTAAATAGGAAGAACAAAGCACCCCCCCCCCCCCCCCAATTGGTCAAATTTTCACATCATATAAAAATTCAAAATAAATATCTCATTCTACGTTTTTCGGTGTGCTAAGAACGAATCTGAGGTCATAATTTACCCATCACCCTTAGATTTATGCGGAATACACGTAGATTTAGATCTTAATCTCCTGAAAGAAACACACATATATATTTTTTTGATTTCTGCCCACTTTTACTCTATGAAAGATTTGACACTTATTAATAGTTTTTTTAATCTCAAGTCTCAAATTTGGCAGATTTATATACTTTTAAAATAATATGGATTTAGATATTCAAGCAATGATGAGTGATGTAAGAAAACCTTTCTACAAAATAAATTAAAAAGATGAAGAATTTATTTTGAGTGCTTTAAAATCTTACATAGTCTTTTACTAATACAGTCTTATATGAAAAGTCTTTAAGTTTTTTCGATTATAATTACCACTTGAATAGTAAACCAAAACTGCGTTAATTTTGAAATTTTCAACTGAGAGGTAGTTATGTTTCTTTCTTTCCTTATGTAATTATCGAAAAGCTGAAATAAGGATATACTTTTCACCTACTATCGACGGTGAGCAGGCTGTTCAAATCTCATCTTTAACAATTATTTTATTTTTATTTTGAATAGTATGCTAGTAGATTTGTGGTAGTGTTTGAAACACATGTTTGAATTTAATGTTGGCCATTTGTTCTTTGGCAAGGTGGAGACAGGGAGGAAGATAAAGTTGAACTGTTAACTTTTATTTGCGGCGATTTCCGCTTAAAACGAAAAAATGAAACATTCCTAGAATATTTTCAAAAAATGTCCCCAATATGTACATTTTCAGGGCTGAGACCCGAAACCGTTACTCATAAAATGCCCTGGAATCACTCCTGAAATCAGACATAGAAATGCCTTCCGAACGTTTTTTGAAAATATCCCTGGAATGTTTCTGTAACATGTTATGCTATTAGTAAAAAAAATAATTGTTGCCCTTGCAAATACGTGGCACAAAATATGTGCTTCTCTTATACTTTTGGGGTGTACATTTTTAGTTGTGTTTTAATGAGGACCAGTCAGTATTAGTACTTTCAAAAAAGGCTGTTCCATTATCGCACTTTTTTTCGATTAAATAGGCAAAATTTGTAAAAAAGCCATTGTTGCTTAATCAAGATTTTTAAGCTACAAAGGCTGTTTTCTATTATTTAATAAATTGGTTTACTAATGACCCTATATTTTTATATATAGAAACAGTTTTAATTGCTTGCAATTTCAAAATGCTGAAATAAATTGAAATGATTTACTGATTCGATCTGTTCGATCTATGGATATCAATCTTTTTAAGGCGATCTACAAAATCGGAAAAAAATTACAGATCGATCCGTACTGAATCGATTTTCTCAATTCGATCCCCCATCCCTAGTGTACATGTTATAGTATATTTATATGTTTTTTGCTAAAGGTGAATTAGTTAATTTCTTTTAATTCTTTTGAATTCTTTGAGCAGAATATTCTTTAAAATCGAGTAGATAATCGGGGCTCATCGTTCAGCAAATTTTACGGTTCTCTTCCGTAAAAATTAAGATAGTTTACAGTTACAACAAGTTGTTGTTTACCGGAATTTTCGTATAAAACTTTTCTCTCCGCATAGGAACATCTATTAAAAGCCACTTTGCAATAAAGCTCTAATAGGGTATACCCTTTTAACTTGCTCTTACAATAAGAAGTATTGTCGGCATCTTTTGTTCCCCAACAATAGAGAAATGCAATTTGTTACGTCTGTACACAAGATATTAGATAGTTTCCACAACGAACTCTGTTAAGCGCTCTATTCAATAACAGTATTTCAATTTACCAGCTAAATTGTGGCATATTAGCCTCCATTTAACTAGACATGCAATTGACGTATGACTCTAGTATAATTTTTCACAATTATTCTTGTTTAACTAAAATTCGTGAATTTCTTATTTATATCTCGTTCATATCCATTTATCACTTTCATCTCAGTAAATTAACATTTTACATCCATAACGTGTTTATGTAGATGGATGACTGCACCATAAAAGCTTGGCACATTAACGGTTAAAATATGAGCTCGTTCTTTCGGATCCTCGTCCCATTTCCTCCTCCGCGCACATTTTAATTTGCACTGTATTTAGAATTGCAAAGATTTTCCATTTTCGTGGTTCCGTTCATATTCTGAACAAAGTTGTTAACAACGACGACAGCGACATTTAAATCCTCTCCAGCCGGCGTTAGATCAAAATCCTTGATAAGTTTTCAAATTGGAACCCCCCAAAAGTGAAATACTCAAATTTTAAAATAGCGGCAAGGATTTTCGAATAGCAGAACATTTGCCTTTCTCCATTGTCGCGAATTTTGAATTCCGGAAATATTAATGCGAGATATTCTGAAATTTTGCTTCCGCAGCAAAACCGGATGTAAGCACCAGCCATAAGACCAATAAAACACAAGCGACGTGGACATAATTTCCATTTCGATGCGGAGTTTAATGAGACAAATGGGTCTGCGTTTTTCGCACCTCATTAACCCGTTTCAGCTTAATTACTTTGTTTGCTGGTTGAAGATTAAAACCTCGATTTCCATTAATTAAAGCGCAAAATGTCCAAATTTTCGAGTTTGCATTAATGGAAGGCATTTCTATTTGTACCTAAATATGATAAATGTATTTCAGTCGAGAGTTAATTGAAATCGAATGAAACACTCTCAAGCTTTAAACTACAATCTCTACCATATGCAGAGCAAAGATACTTACGAATAAGGACTTAAGGAACAGAAGACCGTCTCACAAGTACATTATGCACTCGGAACGGATTTATTTTCTAATAGATGGGAAAATGATGTTATTCGCATTTGGTAAATTTACTTACATAAGATCCAAACATTGCCCCATTAAGGTGCTATATCTATTCCACAGTAAGCAGCTTTCACGAATGGAAATTATCAAAAAGTTTAATAAATATTTCCCAAAGAAGCAATAAATTAAAAGACCAGAATTTACGTAAGCCCTCATTCTAGCCAGGCCTTTTTGAGCATGAAAATGTGCCATATGCTCGGCGTTAGGCTTTACGGAAAGAACCTTGAGTTGAAGTCCTTTTCCATATTATTTTTTTGCAGGCAATTTCCTTAAGACTGCACGTTCTTCATATTTCAGAAATATATGGAATTTGCACACTTAAATTTGGAAAGTAAATTATATTTAATTTTTCTTGAAATTCAAACAACGAAAATCCATTATGCACAGGATTTAAGAAACGATTTACATTTAAATTAAATGATTTTGAAACCGAACGTAATAACCAGCAGATTTATTTCTTTTAGATATTAAAAGTATAATTAAAACGTGAATAGCTGGTGAAAGAAAATTAACTATTTCGAGAAGAAAGACGTAGATAAGAATTCAGGTCAAGTGACCTTAAGTACCTAAATAACTTAAGAGGTCAGGGTATACCTTTTGTCTGATTTCTAAAATAACACCAAAACTATTAATTTATTCATCAATATTTATTTTATCTGCTTCAGAGTAGTCCCCATTGAATACAATAAACCTATGGAATCTATTTTTCGACTCCTTCTTATGGGATAGGAAAATTCAGGCAAATATGGTGCTTTTGTTAAAAGACTAACATGACAACTAATAACGAAATGTTGAAGGACATTCAACGTTTCTTTAACAAGTCGAGCTGAAACATAATTAATATTGCAACAACAAATGGTTTAAAGTGTTTCTTTTTTCAACAGAAACACGGACGATGTTGAAAAAAGCGGTGTATACAAAATTAACACGAAACGCGGATGTTCAACTTAGACAACAGTTCAGGTGAGTCAACAAAACCCTGTAAGATATCGAAAATAAAGGAAATCCTAGATCTGTTGTGCCTATCCTCTAGCGAGTCCAAAGAAAGTAGCCCAAGTCTTTCTTTCGCGGGGAGAATCAAGGTGTTATTCTATGGAAGGCCACGCAATTCAAATTTGAGGAAAATGCGCTGAACAGCCTTAATACAAAGACGGAGACCAAACGGGACAGGCTTACTCTAAAATAGGCCGAACGAAGGTACAAAAAAGAAGCTTGGTGATAAAGGGATTATTAAATTCCTTAGACCATCTCTTTACAAAGCAAAAGGAAACGTTGGCCTTGTTAACAATGTAATTGATGTGATCTATGAAAGGCAAATGCGGATCAAAAATAACACCAAGATCCCTTACTATATCCAGTCTGGTTAGCAAGCTGTCACTGACAGAATAGTCATACATCAATGGAACTTTCCTTCTTTAATACGAGACAAACGTGCATTTATCAATCTTCAAAGGCAAATTGTTCGCAGTACACCAAGAATTAAAAGATTGAAGATCAGAGCTCAGCGTATAACAATCGTTGAAGTCAGAGATAACACAAAAAATTTTAGCTTCGTCTGCATAACATAAAATTTTCGAGTTCGCTAAAATGAAGCCCATGTCGTTAATAAAGATAACAAGTAGAAGCGGACCCAAATAGCTGCCCAATGGCTGAAACGCAAAACAGAACACGCTGTGTTCGGTCAGAGATATAAGAAGAAATCCATTGGTCGAAAGGAGATGGAAAACCTAACATAGTAAATTTCAAAACAAGCAACTTGTGGTCAATGCTATCAAATTAGAGAACTCCACAAGGTTAGTAGTCGTTGATTTACCTTTAATAAAACTGTGCTAAAAGGATCCCGAAAACGGTTTACAGTGAAAAGTAAGGACATCACAAACCATTGCTTCGAAAATCTTAACGATGGCAGGTAAATTAGAAATAGGCCTATACTTAGAGATATCATCCCTCTTAACCTTTTTATGAACACCAGATATCATGACAGAGCCCTTTTAAAGTCGTAACAATAACTATCAGAATTGGAAGGCACATTCAAACAAAGTTGAGAGCAGAAGACTACATGAAGAGCAGAAGACTTTAGGAATAGCAGAGTGGAAGTCCGATTCAGGAAGCAAAGGAGAGAGACAACTCCTTACCATTATAGAGATCATCAAGTCGAGCAAGCATCCAGAAGCATTGCTGACAGCCAGGGCCGCCGAGAGAGGGGTGATAAGGGGGGGGGGGGTAGTAAATCCCCTGGCCCGGGCTTTAAAAAGATGCCCGTCATCTAAGTCATCAACAGAAAATTTTAATTATATATATAAAAACCCGTTTCACGATCGAAAAAGTGTAATATACTAGACATATTTTTAATTGAAAGTCAAATTCCTTTCGCGGGGGGGGGGGGCGTATATGGTACACCCCCCCCCCCCCCCCCCCCCCCCGCCCGAATTTTGTCTCTACGGGCCTGCCAACAGCACACGATTGCCAGTGACCAGACGAAGGAATGGATTCCAGAAAAGCACCCTGATGCTGGGGGTCCATTGATACATGTGGCAGCAAGCAATCATCATCGGCGGAATACTCTCAGGTTATGGATGAAATATTAAAGTTACCCAGCATAGACGGTCATAACATAAAC
Organism: Leptarthrus brevirostris; assembly: GCA_964036015.1. Lineage (NCBI taxonomy): Eukaryota > Metazoa > Arthropoda > Insecta > Diptera > Asilidae > Leptarthrus > Leptarthrus brevirostris. The sequence continues at coordinate 29,646,315 of OZ038371.1, forward strand.
GATCTTGTCAAGCGACTGTAAGGAGATGCAGACATATTCCAAAGACTCAGCACCAGGAATCTCTATCGAAGCGGACGACAGCCCACTATGCACTGCACAAAGGACTCCACCGCCAACAGGAGCATCCAAACAAGAGAGGTGCCGATTTAGACGGAAAACCTGGAATTCAGAATCAAAAAGTTCCATGTCAATAATCTATCAATATTACTTTATAAATCTGTTTCTTAAATTTTACTAGAATATACTTGCCTAGAAGGAGGAAATTGAAGTGGCCATTTTGAATCTCTATTCTGATTGTAACCCTTATAGCGAGCAGATCATTGGAAGAATAAATCGGGTATTTTAAAACAGCTACCGTGTCATTATAAAAGCTTTCTTTTTGTGAAGGAAAAGATGCATCAAACCCACCCACATTGGAAAGAATCACGCAGCTTGCACTCGACCTTGTCACGAAGCACGCCATGACACCTGCCATCCACCACGTCAGCCCCTGCAGGCGTTTTGTGTCAGAAACTGGGCGGGCCAATATCACACAAATCAATCTTCCTGACCCACACCGAGCCGAGGACACGTAATACGGCAGAATCGCTCACCAGCGAATAACTCAGCCATCACTGTACCAATCCATACACATTCAATCCGCCGACACTGCCTACCACTAGATACAGGACAAAGGATACCAGCTCACAAAGGGCATCACGAGGTAATCATCGACCGACCAAGGGAATCACCTACTACACATTAAAATTCCCGATATCCAGGTACCTTTCTTCTTTTTAACCTACCCTAGAGCGGGGTAATCTAACTTCGTAACTCGTGGACCGATTTGAATAAAATTTTATTTTTATTGTCGGGTATAGTACATTCTCTGATTATTACCATGTCAAAAAATGTTTGGTACGTTGGGGTGGAGGTGGGGTGAAACCTAACTTCGTAATACGTGGACCGATTTGGATGATTCTTTTCTTGCTGTATAGAGTATGATACCTCATTCCTAATAATAAAAAATTTGATCATAGAGTGCGGTGCGAAGAGGGAGGGGTTGTCTTACTTCGTAACGCGTGGACAGAGTTGGATGATTATTTTTATGTTATATAGAATATAATCCCCCATTGCTAATATGAGGACAAGTTTGCAGGTCCTTGTGCGACAACAGTGCTCTTGTCTGTGTGTTTTGACTGGCAAGGACCTCTGCTTGAAACACGCTGTAGTGGTCCGGCAGTGGATACGAGTTCTGTATGCTGAGTAGGATAAAACTTCCGCTTTCACCCTTGTCCACAATTTTGAACCATCCGTAAAGATCGTTATATCTGTCTCGGCTTCCCTGCTATGTATTCTAGTAGGAGAGACTTTCTCTAAGCTTATTATAGAAAGCTTATTTTACGCGCTCCTCGATGTTGATCCCCCAATTGAGTTCGGAATGATTCCCTTATATTTCACTTGGGTCTTTACCGGTAAGTTTAAGTTTGTGATTCAAAGGGTTCAATTTGTCTTCTACCTGCGAACAGGGCCATTTCAGCCTTCTGGGCAATAGTTACTAAACAACAGTCATTTACTCATCTATATATAATGCCCAGAGCTCTGTCCGTTAGTTAGCAACTTCCCTGATACCAGGCAACCTCAGAACTTTATCAACAATTAACATCCAGAACATAGGGGATAGAACGCCGTCCTGTAGGGTACCCCTAAAGACTGCTCCTACAGCCTCGTGGTTTACCAGTTTCCCATGTATCTGTCTGGGCGCTAAGTAACCAGCATTGCATCGATCCATTGACAGACAGTAGAGTCTAGGCCATGAGATCTTAATGCATCGCTGATAACTTCATGTTTTACTAGGGCTTCACGGCACCGAGACAAGACCGAGACCTTGGCAGATCTCGGTCTTGGTCTCGTCAAGGTGAAGACGATCTCGCTCTCGTCGCAATCTCGGCGAGATAAAGGCCAGTCTCGGTGCGATCTCGCTCTCGGCAAGATAAAAAAGGGTATTTCGGTGGGATAACGGCGAGCGAGGACAAGTGATATATCTATGTATATATGCATTTTCTTCATATTCCCATCGCCAAAATAAGGTAGCAAAGGCTCTTGTTTGCGATTGAGGAGAGCAGTGTATACTTATATCCCCCATAAATCACACAATTGAAATTTTTCGGAGCGACATAAAAGCTGAAACAACTAAAAAAATTTTCCACAATAAAATGATAAAAACTAATATCTCGTCCACTCTCGTCACCTCAATCTCGCTCTCGGTATCGTACTGTTACCAATGATATTGGTCTCGCTGCCGGTCTCGGTATCGTGTCGAGACCGATACCGGCAGCGAGAATTATCTCGAGTATCGTGAAGCCCTATGTTTTACGTAGTTAAAGGCACTTTCTAACTAGAAAAGTACCCAATGTGAATTCTTTACATGTGCGTGTCTTTTCAATGGCGCGTACCACCTCAAGAAGCGCAGTTTCTACTGACTTTCTCCTCGTGTATTGGGATAAGACTTAGGAATCGGATATCTATCTCTCAAGGTGTTTTCCATCGATTCCGATAGTCTATTCACCACTAAGTCAAGATTCAGATTCAAGCACTGCAAGTGATTCATTATTCGGTTCCTACCCAATACTCAAAACGAATCCCTTAAACTTATGCCAGTTGGCTCTAGCTTAGTTTCTAATGGGTTTGTAGGTCCTCTGCAGAGTTCGATAGGTTCTACTATTTATTCTGGCACTGGGATCGAGACTAAAGCTCTAAAGCATAAGAGAAGATAGGAAAATAGAAGGCGACAAAGATCCAATAAGAGGGCCCCAAATAGAACAACCCACAGGGAATTGATAATTCTAGACAAAAGACTAGACCATTCCCGGCTAAGGGTAAGTTGTCTGCGGAAGTACAGAAGGCAAAAGTTCACCAGTAAGGGAATGACATGGTCATGTCATTGACGCGAATAAGAAGAAGGGATAGTCCTAGCTCAACTAAGGACTGTTAATGAGGACCTATTTAAGGCTATAGACACCCTTCCTAAAAACGCCGGGGATATAAGGTAAACTCGGTGACCTCTAAGGAAGGATTGTCTAAAAACACGGAAATGTGGTAATCAGCAATCCAAGGTTTGTGTTTGCGAAGCTGCCGAAAAGTTGACAAATCTTCAGGAAGGAGCTAACTTGAGATTGAACCGTATGGATGTTATTAAAGACAATAGAAGAACGAATCTACTTATAAGTATATCCTACAAAAGAGATTGAGAAACCAAGCCCATTGCATCAAAGATACATCCAAGTGGACCATGTTTCGCGTGTAGAGCTATGGGGAGGAAACCTCAGGTGGAACCAGTCTGCCAATCTGGTGTCCGACTGAGGGTGCGGAGGTCGTTAAGAAAGCAGGAAATATTTCGCTTAATTGAGATCAGCCGGTCAAACTTTCCAGTAGAGTGACTGGCAGTCAACGAGAAAGGCTTGGCCACATCTCTTCATGGCCCAGAATCCTTCACTGTTTTAAGCAGACGATTATGATTAACGTATGCACCAGAAGGGAACACTAGGGTCTTAGACACAGTCAATTTAGCCTTTAGTGAGAACAGTTATCGCGGCCGACACTCCACTCGTATTGCGTCGAAGGAGGCAATAGGCGAGTGGAAATCGCTGACAGCTGCAGGTAAATCATTTTTTTTTTTAATTTTGTTGCCAAAACCTGGGGGACAACCCTATGATGCGTTTTGTATATCTTTGCCCGGAAAGAAATTGCTGCCGGTTAGGCACAACCCAGAGACGGAGTGAATTGATTTTTATGAAAGAAAAATTCAAAGGCAAGCCGAGGCTTGTATATGCATCCATGGAGTGGTGATCATGCCACTCAACCAATAATCCAACTCCATAAACTCCATAATTTTCCAAAAATCTCGTCATTTCAGTTTTTGGGTCATCAGTCTACGTCCGTATACCAAATTTAATTATAATTAAGAGAATGGGAGGGCTGTGTTAGACAACGGAGAGGAAACTGTTTTCAAGGCGCAAAAATTCGTAAATGAAAAGGATTATCGATTGGGAGGCGGGGCAAACTATTCGGAGAAAAAAAAATTTTATTTAAATAAATCATTTGCAAATGAGTGATCACTTAAATTTCCAAATGAGTGATCACTTTGATAATTCACAATTCCCATATATATGATTTATAAGAAATGTTGGGCTATTCAAAAAAAACGTGTAAAAGATCTCAGAGTTATGTTAAAGTGCTGCTAAAAAATAGGAAAAAAATGTGTTATACTTACGGTTATTTCGTTAATAATATAACATTAAGTTCATATGAGTTGTTCACATATTTCTAAATCACTTAGCGTGTTTTGCAGCTGTTATTATTATGTAGCATGTTTTGCAATTGTTATATATCAATCTTGCAGCATCAACAAGTTTCATAACCTACTCTTTTTTCCAAAAGACCTATTGAAAGAAATCCAGGATGTCTAGAAATAATATTTTATTGAAAGGAAATACAAGTTCATAGTATTATTTGACAAGAAAAGACAAGTATTATATATACATAGTAGGTAACTAAGAAAAAATAAAAATAATCGTTTAAACGAAATCGAATCCGTTCTCTTCTGGTAGCTCAAAGTCGCTCAAAACTGCACTGCTATTGCCGCCATCAAGAACACCGTATCCTCCAGTATCAGTATACTCCTGCAAAACCTCTTTGAAAAATTCCAGTTTTGCGTTTTCGCCCCAAGTTTCACCAAAGTGGAGAATTAAAAGCTTTTTTACATCTTTGAGTTTCGCTGCTTTTATTTTAATACCTTTTTCAATAAGTTTCATGAGCCCGTTATTCCGGAAGTTGTTGCCGTTTTTACAAATACTTTTAAGCTCATTTGCATTCATGTTGTAAAACGGCTCTCCTTGAATTATGAAGGTCTTGTTGGTACGACTTCGCATGATGGTGATTTTCTTCGCTTTTTGGAATTTGAAATGCCATTGCCCTGGTTGTTTAAGAATATTGTTTCAGTAGTACTTCCAGTTCTTAACAGGAAATCCTTGCCCTAATTGTATGATGGTTGCGTATTCTTTTAGCGCATTCATATACTCTTGTGGAGTTTCTATAACACTTTTTTTTAACTCCCCTTCTAATTTACCAAACACCCGATCTAGGGTATAAATGAGTGACCGACAATTGGGAACCATCTTTAAATTTTTTGGACATTTCTTTGGCCCTCAAAAAGTAGCCAGTGAGCTAACATTCCTAACATACCTTTATTTTTATTTTGGCCCCCACAGCCATCAGAAAATAGCCTTATCAGTGACACATCTCCTAAGTTGGAACTACACATCCTTTGATGGAGTGAGTTCTCTGTCCATACGTAACTAAAGGTAGTATCTTTATTTTGTGGCCATGATGAGTCCAGAAAGATTGTAAAATAGTAGAGATACAGCTGCCGGGAGTAGTAAGCAGCTTGATCTGGAACTTTCGGTGGCACTAAATTCTTTTGGTAGTCATAGCTTCAAGTTAGAGAACTTCCCATTTCAAACAAAGTACTATAGAAGGCATTTCCTCGAGTTTTATTTAATTTAAGCTGAAATTGAAGATCATTCTTCAATACCAAACCGTTCTTTAGGCAAATAAACTGAGTACTCACGTTTCTCCTCCTAAAAAGAAATAAGAGGGTGAACATGTTACCCCCTGTGCATCGAACCAGTTCCTTGTCTCCAGTGGAACCAGCTCACGGGAAGTCAAAATAAATTTGATTGGGCTGGGGAGGATGTTCAGCCTTTACCCGTCGTCGGGAACCATTTTGAACTCTTGATACATCGAGCCAGGTCTCAGTGGAGTCTAGTTTGGTTAACTCTTCAAAGAAGGGGGAGCCCAAAAACCGGTTCCTACAGTTGGCTAGGGCTGAGCAGTTACCGAGGAGGTGAAGTATGGTTTCCTCTTCCTCTTCGTCATGGCAACTCCTACAGAAGTCGTATGAAGGCGCACCCTGTCTATCGGCGGCTTGCCTATCTATGAGGCAGTGACCCGTGATAACGGCTACGGTACTGTTAATTATTTTGCGTCTGATTAGGATGAGCTCCCTTGACCGTTTCGGGTCAAGCTTTGGCCATATCTGTCGGGTAATTAGGCTGGTGTGTTCTTCCTGCCAATTAGTGTTTGCAATCCTGAGAGAATCCTGAGAGAGTTCCAGTTTGCATGTGGCCAGCGGTTCGACCAGCTGGTGGTTAATGTCCGAATAAGGACGAGTGGTACTGATTCTCGCTAGTTCGTCGGCTCTGCATTTGCCCGGAATATAACTATGTCCAGGCACCCAGATGAGCCGTACTTTCAGATGCTCAGCTATTTCATTTAGTGCTGAGCGACATGTTATAACTTTTTGGAGGTGGTGTATATTCCCGAGAGGGATTTAATAGCGGCCTGACTATCTATGAAAAAACATATGCTGTCTGTAGGTAGCGTTAGATGATTAAGGCAGTCCGCAGCTATCTTTATAGCCATGATTTCCGCTTGAAACACGCTGCAGTAGTCAAGTAAGCGAAATGAGACATCGAGGTCCAAATGTTCCGAGAAGATACCTCCACCCACTTTGCCTTCCAATTTGAAGCAATCAGTGTAGACATGCACTGACTTTCTCCAGTGGGGAGGACCTTCCTCCCATTCCGATCTGGTGGGAAAGAAGGGGTCGAATTTTGTTTCACAGAAAGGCTTGGGCGAGGTATAGTCGATATTGCTGGCAGTTCTTTTATCCAATATTTTGGAGTGACCGAAGTCAGTTCGCTTCCAGGTCTGGATTGAGTTAAGCCTAATGGCGGCTGAAGATGCGGTTTGCTTACCAAATAGATTCAACGGTTGAAGGTGGAGAATAGTGTTCAGGGCTTTAGAAGGTGTGGTTCCAAGGGCGCCTGTTATCAGCAGTGTCGCCATCCTTTGAACTTTATCCATTGCTTTGTGATGGGTTCATATATTTAGTGCCGGCCACCAGACAATCACCCCATACATAAGTATAGGTCGTATGACACTTGTACAGAGTCAATGCACAATTCGTGGCTCCATACACCATCTTTTCCCTATAGCCTTCTTACACGAGTACAGCTCTACTGTAGCCTTCCGTACTCATTCTTGGATATTAGGCTTCCAGCTAAGTTTTCTAAGAAATTCATAAGCAATTCATAGGAGGTGTTTTATGCCTCCGAGAGAAGAGTATTAACTCTGTTTTGTTCGGGTTTATACCCAGACCATATCGATCACTCCATGATAAAATCTTGGAGAGGGCGTATTGTAACACTTCAGCAAATTTGTTGGGGTGCTTACCTGAACATATCAGGGCAATATCATTGGCGTAGGCGATAACCTTGTGACCGGACAGCTCCAGGTCTGTGAGTAACTCATCCAGAATTAAGTTCCATAAGAGGATTCCTCCTTGAGGGGCACCTCGAGTTACCACTCTTTGGATATTGGATCCTCATAAACTCGAGACAATGACCCTGCTTTTTAGTATTTTAGTCAATAAGTTTGATGAGAGGATCGTCGACTTCAAGCTTTTTCAAGAATGCCATTATCGCCTCTGACCTGATATTGTTAAAAGCACCCTCAATATCAAGGAATGCTGCGAGTGAGTATTCTTTCTGTAGTAGCGAAAGCTCTATGATTGTGGTAAGTTCGTGCAGGGCTGTCTCTATGGACTTACCTTAAGTGTAAGCATGTTGCGAGAGAGACAACTTTTAAGGAATGATTGTCTCTTTAATATAGATATCTAAGAGTCTCTCCAAGGTTTTGAGCAGGAAGGAGGAGAGACTAATAGGCCTAATATCATTGGGCTTATAATGTGAGGCTTTTCCTCCTTTAGGAATAAAGACCACCTTCACCTTCGTCCATGAGGATGGAATATAGGTAAGGTTAAGGCAAGCCTCATAAATGACCGTTTGCGGCGGAATCAGTATATCGGAAGCTAATTGTAGTTAAGCTGGGATGATGTCATCTAATCCCGGTGATTTATAGGGCTTGAAACTTCGTATCACCCATTTCAGTTTTCTCACGTCAAGTATCTTGTGGACCAGTTCATGGCCGCTCGGATTATCCGGCAACTCAACATCACTGGTTGCTGAGCACCCCGGAAAGTGCGTGTTTACTCCAGCGACTCAAGACCGGATGAAGTCCAACTACCATCACTTGTGGTCAAGAGGCTTGGGTGATGGGCGTTGTTGGGAGGATTTTCCGCAAGCGACTCGCTTCATAGGAGCTTTCGAATTTACTACAGAAGCCTTCATACGAGGATTGCTTTGTTTTCCTAATCAGTTTCTTAATTTTCCAGTTTGTCCTGAGCTTGTTTTTATAAGGAGAACACATCTGCTTATGAAGTGTTGTCCCAAATTCGATGAAGGCGTGGTCGGAAAAGGATGGTTCCTTGGATACCTTTCACTCTGTTATTAAGTGAGCGGATTGTTCCGAGACTATCGTAATGTCTGGAACTTCCCGCTTACTTGTGTTAGTAAAACTGGGTTCTGCACCCACGTTACAAATCTGGGGGTTAGCTCCAAGAATAAAATCAAAAAGTAACTCACCTCTTTCGTTGATGTCCGAGCTGCCCCAGACTATTTGGTGTGCGTTGGCGTCCGCTCCGATCACCAGCGTCTTCTTTTGTTTAGTGGCTTCCTTGACCGCTTTCCTGAGTGTTGAACCAGGAATGTCCGCCGCATCGTGCGCCATTTAACTGGAGGTTATCCAGATATTGTGGGTTTTAAGCTCCAGTGTGGCTGTGTCACTGAACTGAGGAAGGATAAGGGCATTAATATTATTCTTAGTGAGGATACATGACCTTGGTTTACCTGTACCTTGTAAGTAAAGGAGCTTATACCCCTGCATGCTGCGTCCGCAAACCTTGTCTCAGACGACCCAATGTACTTGGACAAGGATGAGCTCTTCTTTTTGTGCCAGACGAAGGAGAAGGGCTGCGGACGCTGCCTTCGAGTGATGAAGGTTAACTTAAACCACTCTTAGCATCACTGATCCGCATCACCATCTTCTGGTGAGGGATTGACAACGGCAGAAACTGTCGTTGCATTCTGTTCTCCTTCCTTCTCCATGTAAGTGCTTGTGGAGGCTGCTGAATCCTCTTTTTGATTACTAGCAGTGTTGAGCGCCTTCAGGTCTTTTTCATAGACCTTCAGGCTAATTGAGCTGAAGCCATAGCAAATCATGCCATTGCGTTCAACAAGTGTAGCAACGGACTGCACATTTAGGATCACAATGACCTGTCTTGAGTTTCCCTTGACTTCGCCTACCTGGGATGCTTTCCAGTCATGGGTAGGTAACCCAGGGTTGGTTAGTTGAACGAACTTTAGAAGGATCCGTTCGGTTGGTATCCAGGCTCTTGACCTAGGTCTACAAGGGATTTTATCCCTGGGAACGGCTTCGATTCTTGCACCAGGCCAGATTTCACCGAGACGGGAAATTGCCTGGTTAAGAATCTTTGCCAACCTTTGGTCAGAGTAGGCGGGTAGTTTAATGTGGCCTTGATGCCAGCCAGCATCAAGACAACATGGGGGAGGGTCAGGGTTCTGTGAGAGAACCTCCATATAGACCTTCAGCAACGCGAGCTCCACCATCTTCCATCTATCTGGCGTGATGGAGCCGTCCGCGTTGCTGCGATCTATAATCGCCCTTACTAAGCTATCCTTCGTACCAATCTGTTTTTTTTTTCGAAACATTCCCTTTCCATGTTTCGGGCAGTCTTTTCTCGACATCGAGGGCTCAGTCTCCATGAGCAGTTCAGTGTCATTTTCTTCCGACGACATATACACAGCAAAGCAAACCAAATTTCACCAAACAAGCAATATTTCAACGCACGTGCTAGAGAAAAACAACTGTATTTGAAGAAATCACGTAACACCATATTTCACTAAGCAACTTTTTCAAATCGCGAAATATTTAGCAGGTTTGAATCCTACGGTTGAAAAGATGCAGCAGTAACAGAATTCAGTATAGATCCCTAACAAACAGGTAGGCAAGAAAGCGAGTTAATATTGCATTTGCGTCCATTGTCGTTGAGCTACATATGTTTAAAGTTTCAAGTCTCTAACTCATCTCGAAGTTAGTTTAAAATCAATCGCAAAATTTGTACCGAAACCACAAACAGCCAGACAAGAGAACGAGTTATTTAAAACATTTTAAAAAGCAAAACATTAGCATCATCTTAATTCGAATTATATTTTAATTATCAAATCAAATATTTTTCGTCTATCTATTGATTGGTTTACCCTACAAACAACCATTGAATTAATTTTATGCATTTCTCTCTTTTATTCACTGATTACGTTAAATGAGCTTTATAGGATAGAATAGGATAGGACGTGGGACGTGGCACATTTACATTAAAATTTATGAAAATGGGACACGAGAATTAAAAGCAATGAATTGTGGCAATTCTGTAATTTTTCGTTAATGAAGCACTGCAGAGCAAAATGCAGTTAAAATTACTCTAGCATTACACTTCCACGCGAACAATCAATATTATGATATTCATGATGTGAGGATAAAAAGAGCACATTCCTTTCATATGTTTTTGCTCATTTTTCGAAATAAATTAGTTAATGCCTACAGCATCCTTATCTACCATTTGCCTATTGAGTAAATCCAGAGAAAAAATCAATCAAAGAAAATATGTCAACAAATTCTTTGGATGGATAAAGCTTCTAGAGAACATCTGCTTCCGCCATCAACACAAATCCTCTAAGTATAAATTGTACGTCTATATCTAGAGAGTATCAAAGTAAATCCTCGGGTAACTTGGCCCAAATCAGAAGTAATCCTCCGGAGGATCTATCCAAAAACTCAAACAAAGTTTGCGTAAGTCTAATTACTCAACGACGTAGCAAAGTAGCTGTAACGATTGCTGAGTGTGAGTTGAAATCATGGATTTATGCGAGGTTAGAGCTAGTTAAGTCCTTTCTATACTCAAAGTAAACATACTGTCTGTGGTTAGTTTTTGTGGATCTTTGTCCTCTTGGACGACAAGCTACATCTGTATTTGTTCAGTATCTGGAAAACGAGAAAGTCTTTTGGAGACAGTACTCGTAGGTGCGACCAATTAGAGATAAGGCAAGTGCTTGTAGAAGTCTTCGAGAACTTCTGCATGAAACACCAAAATGTCTGACATTTTCAATTCCCTGCTAACGCAGGTGATGGAGGTCGGCTCCGCTTAATCTGATGTCGTTTTTATTGTGACAGTTTCGGGGTGGTTTTAATGCAAAAAGATACCACAGTGATATTCAAACACGATAGAAACCAGTGAAGGTTGAAATTTGCACTGATTTGCAGGTGATAGGAAGAAATTTATCCATTTCTCACCTCTTTTGCACAAAATTGAAAGGGGACTAAGTAACATCTAAATGGGAGATTATGTTGGTGACATAAAGGTAGACAAAATTGGATCTTAAATTGCGAATATGAGCGGAATATTAATTATAAAGTTATAAATCCCAAAATGTGATTCCAAATATCTGCTATATTGACTTTCAGAGTTTTAGAACATTCAATTTATTGGACTTTTTTGTTTTAGAAGCGTTACACTTTTAAAAACCTCCTAATTCACACACTATAGATACCTAAAGGTATTTACTTCGCAATGAAAATAGATTTATTTACAAATCAACGCTGGTACAAGTCGTCGGTGGTGTGAGTGATAACGTGTTGGCCTTCTAACCTGGAGATACAGGTTCGAGGCCAACCTGCGGTAACCCATAGTTATTTTCTGCTGACAAGAGTTTAGGATAAATGGCCATTGCAGAGTTATGTAGTTAGTTCGGAATAAACCTTAAATTGTAAGTACAGCAACAACTGGCTAGTTTAGGATTCGTTTAGTTGGAATCAGGGGCGTAATAAGAAACCTTGGAGGGGATAAACAAATTATATTAGAATTTGAAAAAATGAATATAGATTTAAGTTGTCAATAAAATTTCTATTAAAAAGAAAATATATTATTTCGATTATCAACTTTGTAAACTAAATTTAATACTTTTATCGTCACTTCACTTTACTTCCTTGGCTAGTTACTGATAATTGCAGCTATTCGATGATTGCTACAAAGATAGCAATTTTTTTTTCATTATTAGAAATAGGTGACCATAATACATACAACATAAGAAGAATCATTAAAATCGGAACACACATAGCGAAGTTAGGGTTCACCCCCCCCCCCCCCCCACAGCCAACCTCGCTCAACATTTTTTTGAGATGGTATCAATCGGTGAACATATCCTACCCAACAAAAAAAATAGTCATTAAAATCTTTCCACGCGAAATTATGACCGGGCATACATAAAAAAGGGGTGTATTTTGCGTTTGAGGGGGTGGGTCCGGATATGCTTACTATGATATTAGGGTTCAGTTGGCCTTGCAGGTGCCAACTCGATTTGCATACTCGTACTACTCATTGACTCCACTAAAATTGTTGCTTCAACTTTGTAGATCATATCGATGATAGTAAACATGACCAATTCGACAATCAAAAGGTGGGAAAAGGAGTTTGATAATCCTTACATCACGCGGTTGCTTCATTGCACATTTGCTACAACAGTCCTAGAGTACCTACGCCTGTTGTGTTTAGTCTTCTTTTCAAAACATGCACATTGATCGTATGGAGGCAATCCTACGTCGCTTCACACGTATTGCTCTTTTGCTGTAGGACAACCCACTAGTACTAGTACATCTGATTTGGACGGATTTAGACTTTTAAGGCTGAAACTAGAAAACTCCAAAATAGTGTTTGCTTCGATTATTTGCAGGGTTTAAATGATTCGTCTTATCTTTTATTCAGTTCTAGTATTTCTATTCCATCTCGCTACTCCAGAAAAAGCTATTTTTTTTAATTCAATATCATCGTACTAAATATGGTTCTTATGAGTCTGTAACGTCAAGGTTTCATTATTTTAATAACAACCTTAATTTTATAGATTTCCATACGTCACGTATTTCTGTTCAGACTAGTGTTCGTTAACTATATTTTTCCATTTGTGGTCTAGCTAAAGGATAATAAGTACTTTTTAAGAAAACTATTTGTTGCAAACTCTTGGAAATATTTTGTAGTAGTGTCGGCCTTCACAAATGTGTTTGAATAAATAAATACGTGCAGAATGTTTTAACGTTAAGCTTAATAAGACAACTACTTCTCAATAGTATAATTATTCAAAAATAAAGGAAATTAGTTTTAATTATAGTAATTTTTTCAGGGATCTGGTATTCCTCAGGGATCTGGTATTCCTCAGGGATCTGGCTCCGCAATTCAATTGAGAGCTATCTATATAATACATACTACTATTCTATATAATATAAAATACATAAATCACACTGTAATGACTAAAACACCGGAAAATAATGACCACGTTCTGTTACCTGCCTTTTTCGGGTTACTCCAACTAACACCAATCCATCACAACAATATTTCATTTAAAAGATTGAGGAGACAAAAATCTTGCGAATTCACCATATTACGTAAAAACGGTTTCAATTTTCAATTTCCGGTGTTTCTTGAATTTTATAATTTCCTCATTTTCCGGAGTCAGCAAGCAACAAAATGTGACCACAGCATTCATTAACTTAATTGAGCCAACACGTAGGGTACTTCGGGTAAAATTCGGTCCCACTGAGGGTCACGGATACGTTTTTACGTGGCCAATGAATTTGTCACTCAAGTGTCAGAAGTTAAATTAATCTGAACATGTTTGTTTATGCGATCCCCAGCGGGTCGAATATCCATAAAGAATGGAGGCTTCCGTATCGACCCGACCACAGGATGAAACACCGCAAGACCAGATAAGCATGGAATTCATTCCAATGCTTGTCAATGTACTGCCGAGTATAGTGCCATTTTGGAATGGGAAAATCTAGTTGAGGGTGTCAAACCATTATACGGAGCCGTCATATTATTTTGACATATGATAAATCGCTGATATCCGAGGCAACAAATGAAGTGAAATAATGACAGCGTTGTACGTTGTTCTCAACTGGCTGCGACGACACTTGCACATTGCCTCGCACCATGTGCAAAATATTTGCGGAAGCAATTTTACGATGAGACTTGCATATTTAATGGATATCAAATGGTCCCATTCGGCTTATTATCCGATGCTATCGACGTTGTCTGATTGATTTTCGGGAAATGCATGTACGTTGTTGATAATGCACATCCTGGCTTAACCACAACGTTGCTGTGAAATCGATAGCAGTCGCTCTCCAGATTGAAATAGGTGTCCGGTGGAACTCAGATTTGTCCCCAGAGTTGTCGGGAAGTACTTAGTGACAAATTCGGCAATTTCCCTGGAGCAAAATATGAATAGTTAATGACAATCGCTTTGAGTACTAATATTGCAAAACAAATCAGAAGAACCTAAGCTTCCATTACAAAAAAAGAGCAAAACCAAAAAACAAAAAAACAAAAACAAGAAAAAAGAAATGCACAATGGCTTTGAAAAAGACTAAAGTAGCACGGTACTTATATAGTCTGTAGTAGGCTATAGGGGCATTTCACGCGAAGCGGACAACCAACAATTTGGCAACAGTTATGTATGACATGTTTCAAAGGTAATTATCATATAAAGAAACTTATATAAAAATAAGTAAAGTAGTGATTCTCATAGAAAATTCATGCACTTCACAGTCGTGGTATCGAATTCGAAATTGGATAAAAATAAAAAATTTAAAAAATACCGAAGTTAAGTAAAATCCGATTTGAAATGTTTACTTCCGGTTTAATATACGAAAAAAAAATGTTTTTCAACTCTGTAATAACTGCCAAGAAAAATCACTAGCACTATGAATAATAGCAATAGCAAGGGAAACTAGGCGTCATAGAAAAAAAATAAAAATGCACATTCATTCACGACATATAGAAGTACAATTAAATCAAATATGAACCAAATCCAGAACCTGAAATTTTTTTCGCTGTCCGCTTCGCGTGAAATGCCTCTATATGTAGTCTATGCAAAGACTTATAGTCAGCTTCCTGAGCTACACAGTGCTTTTATTAGATTTACAAAGGTTAGTACAAAGAATTCCATTATTCTAACATGGAGTTAATGTACTTCTAAAGGCTGCCTTTACCTACCTTTTAAAACTTTTGCACCGATATCATATCTTGCAATACAAGGCACAATTTTTTTAATGAAATTTTCATTGCATTTCTTTTAAAAATATACCAAGTTCGTGACACAAGTGGACAATCTATGCTCCACTGGGGTTAAAGGAAGCACAGACAGAGACACAAGGGGTTAAAGAAAACAACTATAGAGACACAAAACTAACTCGTGTTCCGCTAGCTTTAGGAATAGTATGAAGTCAAATATAAAGCATCATACAGTAACATGCTGCTGGATACCATCCTTATACCTTTGATCACCTTGTTTAGAGCCAGCTACTATTTTAGCTACATACTACTCTCATGAAAGAAATTAGTTGTGGTGTTTATCCGCAAACAATAGGCGTTTAGAGCTGCTTACGTCATATAAAGTAATCAGTCTAACTTCCTTTCAATTTGACAATGGAGAGACAGCTAGACCTTCACATCAGGTGCAAACTTTACGAATCAACTCCCCTTCAATTTACTCAGTTCCATAACACTAGATATGGGTCTGCTTCTGTTCAGCAGTATATAACGCAAAATTGACAATTGAAATGAGACTGCTAGACAGGCATGCAAAAAACATCAATCAGAAAACAGAGGTCGCTTTAACGGAACACACACTCAAGTCCCAACACATACGATTTATAGGTTTATGCATACCATCGTCAGAGTATGCCTAAGAAACCCTACTCGTGAGAGCACGAGAGTATATGTTCGAGTTCAAAAGTTGGTGAATAAATACCAAGTCAGCATTTTTACGTTGTTTTTCGAAAGATTGTATGTTAAGCTGAACCGGTCAATAAAAGGAAGCCTGAATGCATCATTCCAAGGGAGATCCCTTAAAGCGAACCTAATAAAGCTCCACTATACCGTCTGGGTGGCCAAAGCTGAGATGCATACCCAAGAATTGGTCTAAACAAAGAAAAACACTAGTGAATCAAGATCTGTCGAAATCTCCCTCGACCACCGCTTTACATAATCCAGAATTGACTTACTCCTAGAGACAATATAGTTTATATGCAGAGCGAAGTTGAGTTTTCCGTCAAGCTTCAGACCACACGCGTCAGATATTAGTTTCCACAAGAGTATAATCAAAGACGTGCTGACTGAGGCTTCTAGAGTATGACATAACTTCAGATTTTTCCCAGCTAGGCTGCATAACTTTTGATAGACTCCAGTCATTGAGCGTATTGAAACGTGCACTATATGGTGGCATAGGCTAAATGATGAAATTGAAATCCTGTTCAGCAATGCGCATGTCCGAGATTTCGAAGATCAGAAAAACTTCAGATTTCGTTTGAAGTCAAGGCCGACTCGAACCTGTGGTGACTTGGTGTGGTGAAAATGAACAACGGACATTTCGAGAACTAAGTTGCTGAACTTTCTACAATTAAGCTAAGTAGTATAAATAGGGCTGAGCAACAACTCGGTTAGTTTAGTCCTGATTTAGACTTTAGTTAACATGTGGTACTGTGAAAAGTTAGTTTTGATTTAACCAGAGAAGTGAAGTTTACCAAGTCCGAAGAGCTCCATTACGTTACGATTGGTGTCAGAAGTGAGATTAATTAAAAAAGGCTAAGTAGTTGACTTAAATCAAAAAGAAAGTGTGATTGTGAAACAAAGTGAAATAGTGCAGCTAATCTAAATATGCGTCGCAAATTGAAGTATTTACGTGTTCACGATTTGAAGGGCGAATTAAGTAAACGTTCCTTACCCACGATTGAAAATAAATATGCCCTGGTAGCGTTACTGTTAGAAGCCATGGAACACGAAGGAAAGAATCCAGAGACTTTTGTTTTTGAAGGCAAGCTAGCAGAAAGAAAGCACTCCCAGCATCACATATATATTGAATTACTTGATGTGTAAGATGGAGGAAGAGAATTTTCATCAGTCGAGCTAACAGCAGAAATTGAAGAACAGAAATCATCGACGGCGGAGTTGAAGTCATCAATAGTAGGTAAAGTTAAGGTTTCTGTTGACGAAGTGAAAGCCGAAATGGAAATTTCTATGCAAAAACATTTTAAATTTTTGGAAAGGTTTGTAGAGAAGAAACTGAAGAACATAGAAAACTCTATCAAAGTAAATTTCAAAAGCAGTAGGAGTTTCTTGTGAGCTCAAAATAAAAGAAGCTAAATGTGAAATTGAACTGTCAATGAGGAAATTAGAAATGAACTAGAGCGTACCCAGAAACTGTAATAAACGTCCTGGCAGGCATACAGATATCAGTTAGAGAAAGCAGCACCAATGAACTTTTGGACTGATGAAGAAAAAGCTACAGCTTTGATTTTGGCATTTATAGGCGCAGAACTGTTGCAGACTATACCAACAGAACAAAGCCTTGGAATTGCGGTATGGAAACCAGCATATGCAAGACTTTTACCGTCTTCAGTTCCGCTGCAATAAACTGCTTCGCAAAATTGTTTATCATTAATAGAAAAAATTTGGCAGACTAATTAAATAATTATGGTTGGAGACAGCCCCGCCATTTTTAAAATAATTTTATATGACATTTTTTTGCATACTACTCGAGTTGTGCAATAGAAAAGTTGTAAAAGTAGAGATCACCACAAAAATCTTAAGGTACGCTATGTCACAATAATAGTTTAGTTGCTACGGCCAAAAATAGCTTAAAAAATGCATTTTTGTGCAATTTTTCTTCAATCCTTGAGGCACAAGGGATTAAATTAGAAGAACTCCATTCCCAATAACCTCTCAAAAAATTGGACCAACTAATTATATGACCTCCAACTCAAAGAAATCTTAATTCCCTGATTCCTGGGTACTGTACCCAATGTGGTGTCCAGCTACATGTATTTTGCGACGCATCTTAGCAAGCATAAGCACCAGCATTGTACATATATTCTGCCATCAATTAAACCGTGTTATTTAAACTAGTTTCTGCCAAAGCAAAGGTTATCCCCCTGAAAAGAATCAGTCTCAAAAAATTAGGACTTTTCGGGACCGTCTTGCTCTTGCTCCTCTGCTGTTTCGGCCAACGCTGATGCGTTATTCTCCATTTCGTCTGATGTAAGAGCTCTCTCCACCCGCCTTGAAGGTTTCTCAGTGCCGAACCGAACCAGAAGAAGAGGTTCTACTGAGGGTGACCTACCGTTGCCCCTGCCATTGGCTGTTCCCGAGCACCCTGTTGTTTCTGCTCCTGAGACTGGGACTGTAAACGATTCTTTGCTAAATATAAGAGTCACGGTTTTCAATTCTCGCGTTGCATCAGTGCTGCAGAATTAAATTCACTACGCTAATTTTGGATCAAGCAAGAGCAAATCAGATTTTTCTCAGAAGAATGAACTTATCCAGCTATTCCATACCACGAACGATATTCCATTATCTTTGTTCCAAATAGTCACTTAACTAAGTTATTTATAAAAGATATGCACTCGTTCTGCCTTCACTGAGGTCCAACCTCCACTATTTCTTTTAAGAAAGTCGCTGTGGATTGTTCGTGGAAGAAACGCAGTAAAAAAAGCGAACAAACGTGAAGAATCAAATTTTCTTGTGCAAGGGGTTGCCGATCATATAAGGGATATTTAGCTATAGTTGTAAGATTTTGCACAAAAGCGCTTCATATTGAGATTGTTCGTTCTCTCACGACTGAAGCGTTCTTAGCGACATTCATACGTTGTTCATCCTACCCTAGAACATGTATTTAGGCTGTGAAAACTTATCCAGGAAATAATAGACTTGTTCGCGTAGTAGATGTTAAGACACAATATGGCGAATTTAGGTGCCCAATAGCAAAACTATGTTTAATACCGATAACTTCAGAAGAGCATTATCTTCGTATTTGCATTTATATATCTAGTTAAGGTTGCGCATTTAAACATATTTGAGAAAGTCTCGCGATTGAATTATTTGTATTTTCTGAATTTCTTCCCCTTTCTGGGTCCTTTAACACCTTGTGGGGCATGGGGGCGTCTACTACACCGATTCTTCACCTGTTCCGGTTCTGCGCCAACGCCTTTAATTGTTGCCACGATTTGTTGATCTCGGTGCCTTTCTTCTCTACGGATCTTCTCCATGCGTTGAGCGGTCATCCAAATCGGTGTATTTCTTAGTATGTGGCTTATCCATTGCCACTTTCGCCTGCGAATACTGGTGTTTATCCAGATTTGACTTGTAAATCTGTGTATGTTTTCGTTGGCCAATGGATGTTAAGGATGAGCCGAATGCACCGGTTTACAAAGGCTTATAGCTTAGATGTTATTTGAGAGGTCACTTTCCATGTTGAGCAGCCGTACAACACAATAGATTTTACGTCCGACTACTCAAAGATCCGGAGTTTTGTGCATGGGGAGATGTTCTTATTGCGCCATTTCTCAGCAAGAGTATTATATGTAACTCGAGCCTCCTTGATGTGAACCTGTACATCAGCTTCAGCTCCGTCTTAGGCAGTAACTATGCTTCCGAGATAGGAAAATTTATCCGCTTATCTTATTTGCTGCTCCCCAAAATAAATTTCGTTTTGTCTCCTGGAGTCCAAGCTTATATGTTTGATATTAGCAGCATTGGTCTTAAGCCATACTCTCCGACGATCTTTCCGCACGGCTTCGGACATTAGAGCAATATAATTCTGTTTGTTAGATATACGACATACACCTACATCGTCGGCATAGTCCAGGTGCGTAAGGTGGTTAAAAAGCTTTCATCACATCCCTCGCGATGGGACAGAAAATTAGACTTAATCTTTTCTTCAGACCCACTTAACTCAGCTGTCGCAGAAAGCAACCATCTTCTCTCCTCCCTCGACCGTCACCATCCTCGTTTTCTCCTACGAGCACCCTCATGTCGTTTCAGGCTCCGAGTCTTCTTTATCCTTCAATTTTCGTAGAGGCGACTTTGAAAAATTAAATCACTTGCTCCTCAACTCTAATATTGGCGATATCACTCAACACCTCCCAATTGACGTTGATTTAGAGGCGTTCTATTTGAAAATACACGCTTGTTTTACACAATCTATCCCTCTTCTTCCTCGTAAAAACTACTCCTCATTCCCCGTATGGTACGACAAAGAATTACGCTCTATTCGCAACAGGAGAAATAAACGTTGGCAAACTTTTCTTCTAACCCAGACCGAGTCTGACTATTCTTCCTATCTATCTGCTTATACCTCTTTTTCTGAACGTTGTGATACCCTCAACCATGAGTACCTCCAACGGATGGAAACTAGCCTCACATCCGACCCCAAGCGTTTTTATAGCTTTATTAATTCTAAGAGGAAATCCAATGGTTACCCTTCCATCCTAAAGCTCGTGAATACCTCTTCATCTGATCCTAAGGTTATCGCTAATCTCTTTGCACACTTCTTCAGTAAATATTTCAGCGACAATTCTCTACAACCCGACCTTAACTATTTTGCATTCATGGACAAATGCACTCAAGCGTCGTTTTCATCTTTTGATCCTGATCCTGAACTAATCGCCGCCAGTATTAATAGGCTTGAGGAAGACTTTCACCCAGGTCCTGATGGCATTCCGGCCATCGTTCTGAAAAAGTGTGCCATGCATCTAGTCCAACCCCTTACTTTGCTTTTTCGTCTCTCGGTCACTCAAGGGGTTTTCCCTCAATTATGGAAAATTCGTATATTATTCCCATCTTCAAAAAAGGTTCGAAGAACGATGTGTCCAACTACAGACCCATTGCTAAATTATCATCCATACCTAAACTATTCGAAAAATTGGTCTATGATTCCATATTCTTCCACTGCAAGTCTATCTTCTCACTCTCCCAGCATGGCTTCCTCAAAGGCAGATCTACAACCACCAACCTTACTGACTTCGTCTCTAAAACACTATGTGCCCTGGAAAACGGTAAAGATGTTGATGTTATCGCCACCGATTTTAGTAAAGCCTTCGACAAGATCTCCCATAACGTTATCTTGTTCAAACTTGATCGCTTAGGCTCCCCCCCCCCCCAGATTCATCTCCTGGATTCGATCCTACTTCAACAACCGTCAGTACAATATTCTTTTCAGTTCATCCATTTCTAACCCTATTGTCGCTCGTTCCAGCGTCCCTGAGGGCTGCCACCTAGGTCCCTCACAAAAAATGATGTTTAATGTGTCATCAAATACTCAGAGTTGTCCATTTATGCCGATGACATGAAAATAATCAAACATATCTCCTCCACTACCGACTCTCTTCTCCTGCAAGAAGACCTCGATTCATTCATCACATGGTGCATGAAAAACTTTCTAGAGCTCAATGTTTCCAAATGCCAGTCCATCTCTTATTCCCGCAAGCGTCTTACCACCACCCCGAGAGTCTATATGTTAACCGACGTACCAGTCCCTATCGTTACCTCTTTGTGTGACTTAGGAATAATCTGTGATAGTGAACTCAATTTCCGTTCCCACATTGACAGCATAATTAACAGAGCTAACTCCGCGCTAGGGTTTGTGAAGCGCTGGTCTAGAGAGTTCTCCAATCCTTATGTTTCCAAATCTCTCTACGTCTCCTTCGTTAGACCTCTCCTTGAATATGCCAGCCAGGTATGGTCCCCTACACAAACAACTCACATTAATAGGATGGAATCTGTCCAGCGTAGGTTTATTCGCTTCGCTCTACGTGATCTTCCGTGGGTTGACAGATTCAACCTTCCTCCCTATGAAAACCGTCTGAAACTGATCGACTTACAACCGCTAAGCAAACGTCGTGATGTTTCCGACATTCTCTTCATTTACCAATTATTAACTGGTGCCATAGACTGCCCCTCCATCCTGCAATCTTTACCCATCTATACCAATCCCCGTAACCTTAGGTCCACTCCCCTTTTCCGACTCGACCGCCATCACACAAACTACGGTCAAAGCGAGCCAATTACCAGGATGTTACGAAAAGTCAACGACATTTCCTCTTTTGACTTCCACCTGAGTAAATCATCCCTCCACAAATCCTTATATCTTGACCCCGCTCATCTTGATCCTGATCGCCTACCTTAATTCTTCTTCCTTTCGCCTTCTGCCAGTAATCAATATAGCTCATATTGTAGCTTATACTTTTTATTTATTTATTCTTAATTATCATTTATTGTATTTTTTATTTTTTATTTTTTTATGCAATAGCTTGTATTAAGCTTAAATAAATAAACACAACACGCAGCAGAAGTAATTGCATAATGAAGAGTACTACCGCGTATTATAGTGCACTTAATTCACAAACACCTGATTTCCCGAAACAGCCCGGATGAAAACTTTCCTTACTATGATATTCGGGTTCAGCGACCTTGAAAACCATTGAAGCGTTGATCTTGCAGGTACCCGAATTTCTCGTGTTTTGGGGCCAAAATCTCAGCTCATTGCCTCCACTATAAGTTTAACTTCTTTTCTTTAAATATGATTTGAAGGTTATTTCATTGGACGCGAAAGAAGTTTGAAATATCCCACCAAAATACAAAAAAATTGTTTGTCTATTTATATTTATTCTTTTGGATTATATATGTGAATATATCTGAAATTAAATGAGAATTTTTGCGCCATAACTTCTATATTTATAATAGGACAAATACGTAGTATTTGTCTTTGTTTTCTTGGTAAATAAATTAATATTTTAGATGCTGCAATTCGGGTCTGTAACAGTATTTCTCATAAATCCACCTTAAATTTAGATTATGCTAATCGAATTACAGCATAATTCCTTTTTGTGATTTAGTAATTCAGAAAAAACAAACAAATGGACATTTTCAGAACAAATAAATATTTCATGTTTTTGCAAATTTCAGAAATTAAAAAGATAAATTTACACTTCCGTATCCTTTTTAAGCTAAAAAGTGGATCAAATTTACTCACTTAAATTAATTAATGGCAACAATAAAAAGAAGTTAACTTGTAGCAATTTGTAAATGGCTTAGAGTGTAGTCCCTAGAGAAATATCGTCAAGTAGAAAAGAATTGTCTTCCTTGTCTTAATTTCCTTAACTGTAATCTGCTTAAGTACCCAAATATATACGGCGACTTAAACTAAGCATAAGTGCTCACTTCTGTAAGCCAGGGATAAGATGTTTCGAGTTTAACTGGTTCCTTCGTTCCACACCCCTAAGGAATGATTTTATTGAATTTAAATTTTAGAAACCTCTCGAGTATAGTTGGTAGGTATGCTTAAATGGGACCGATGCTGTGTCTTAATCCAGGGATGTTCATGAAATTCTCCTAAGAAAATTTCTCCTGTTTACTTAAATCTGATTAGGCATACGTTAGACTCCTTATTTTATTGGATTCTTAATCCTTTTCATTGGTTTAGGACAATCCGGTGGGGAAACTCACCACAGATTTTGCCCGAAGCAATTTTAATATTTTCAAGCCAAAATGTGTTGGGATAGCGTCAACTGATTTTACATATTGTTCAGTGTTGATGTTTTTATTTGTCCCTAATGCTGTTAAATTGAGGATTACTTACTCCAACTAGAATATTAATGGGTTTTTTGTTTGAAGGCATAAATTTCCGTTTATGTTCGTTAATAATTGACTGGATTATTGAAAGACGGTTTGTTAACTTATAAATTTGCATTTGTATACAATATTGAGGACAGATACATGTGTACGGTTCGTGCTTCAAGAATTCCCTGATGGATGCATAGCATAATTATATGCAGCGTTTACTTCTTTTGCTTTTTTTAGAAGATCATGATTTTAAAAATGTTCGAGTTAGTAGCACATTTACTTTTGTATTGAGTCACCCAATAATTCCTATAATTGTATCCCTTAAGGAATATTTTTCCACAAAGCGCGATATTGTTGTTCAGCAAAACAGTTCTTATAAAAAAAAACTTAAACCGACCTCAAGCGCTAAAAATCATAAAATAATTTTTAATTTTACATCCATTACAACGTTTTGAAGTAGGTACGACTTAAACAAGCAAAACAAATACCCAACCACAATCTAAGGAGCTATATATGTAAATGTATCTAAACATTTCGGTTAATGGGATAATAAGGAAAGAGGATTAAATACATTTGTTGTAGTTGTTTTGTTTGTTTAATTTGCATCGACTTCAAAAAATGCTGCTCGTTTACGAAGCAATTTTATTAGTTGCAGAGGTACTGCACTTTAGAAAGGAAACTGAATCATTCAAATCCGGCAACACGTTACAAAGTTTATTTAGCAACTCTTTCACTCCCTCACGTCAGATACAAAATTGTTACCATTTCACTAGTACGACAACATGCGCTATACAGCGAAAGAGAATCGTCAAAATAATAAGGGGACTGCCCCATCCACTTCAAATAGTCACTCTAGATGCAACATTTTTACATTTACAAATGAGGAAACGTATCCTGTACAATTGAATGGAAATCAACAAAATCGGTAAACGTCTCAAAAAACCAGGTGACGCCCTACTTCCGACTCTTACCCTAACCCATAGTGATACATAAACAGCAATATTCTCTATTCAGCAATAACAGAAACATCTAAATAAGTTCAAGAGATACGAGGTTAGGCACCACCAGGTCAGGCACCACCCCACCCCACCCCATAAATTTATGTCATGGTACCAACGGGGACCATACTCTACACATTACAAAATTAATCATCCAAATCGGTCCACTTGTTACGAAGTTAGCCTACCTCTGCCCCCACCAATACCACAGGTAAATCTTTTCCTCATATTAGCATTGGGGAATATACTCTATACAACAACAACACAAAACATCGAAACTGGTCTACACGTTAAAGAGTTGAGTTCAGCCCTTTCTCTCACCCCATACATTTCCACATCGGTCCACGGGTTATAAAGTTAGACGACTTCCCCTTCCCCACGCCCTAAGACGAAATTATTTCTTATATAAGCAATTATGGATCATTCGCTAAATGCCAAAAAAAGAACTATCCAAATCGCTCAACGCGTTACGAAGTTCGATTTACCCTTCACACCCCACTCCCTCCCAGCCGCACAAATTTTTGACATGGTACCAATTGGTGAACATCTCTAGCTAAAAACACCGAATATTCAACTCGGTCCACGTGTTTCGAAATAAGACCAAACACACCCCCCCTCCCTAGGTCAAAAGTTTTTCTCTTATTAGCAATGGGGATCATACCCTACCCAATAAAGAATCATCAAAATCTGTCAATGCGTTACGAAAGTATGCCCGGGCAGACAAAAAAATTCACGTCGAACTTAGAACAAAGGTTTTTGTAAAGTCAGTTACGCTACAAAACCTACCTCTTCCCGTTTTCGAAGATGGAAAACACGGCAAAAAAAAACAATTAAAAAAGTTTTCACCGTCCGTAATCCCCGCCAACAGGAAAAATCCCTTTTTTTAGTCTTTCCGCGGTAATGTTCGGTAACGCGTGTTTGAAGAGGCAGAATTCTAATTTTTCGAACGATTAAATGACAAGGGTAGGTTATGAGAGGAGGAAGGCTATAACAACCCTTGAGTGGTGGAAAAAAATTCTGTCAGTTTTAATCAAGATATCAGGCAGAAGGCGATTAATGTCATCGGTTTTTCAAGGACTACAATACGGGTCGGTGGGATAAGTGATAACGTTTCGGCTTTCCAACCCGGAGGTCCCAGGTTCGAATCTCACCTACGGCGGCCCATGGTTGTTTTCTACTGACAACAGTTTACGATAAAAAAAAGGCCATTTGGGGTTACAGAAATGATGTCCGTGGCTCTAAATCCCCTATAAATTGTAAGTCCAATTGCAATCGTTGTCTCGAATCAAGTGAAGAAACTAGGGAGAGGGAGAAGTAATAGGCCGTACGGCCGTAACATTCATCCCAAAGGTTGATCAAATCAGAAAATTTTATCTTTTTTGGATTATTTTTGTTTTCGGTCTTCTTAAGTAGACACGTATTTTCAGGGCAAAATTGTGTTAGAAATAGCAAATCAATGTCAAAGCTTCTGATATCTTGTGTTGATATTGCTCAAACAAATTTTTTCAGAAAAACTAGAACCATGCTCTTCCCTTTAAAATTGTACTTTGCTCAAATAATGCTTGGTAGCTTACTTAGATCTTTCGTATCTCTTTGTACTAGGTTAAATACTTTGGTCATTTTAAATATATTTTTCTATAATTGTTACTGCGGGGTACAGCAAAATTACTTAGAGGCTCAAAAATATCGTACATTGACTCTTGAGTTTTTCGAAAGCCATCGAAAATTGCTCCAGAGATAGGAAGCAAATCATATTTGAGATCTTGAACAATGTCGTCCTTGCGTCTTGCGGAATCACTATTTTCTGAAAAATCGTACTAGGATCCATTGAAATAATTTCATCGTCAATTTTTACAGACTGCTGTTATGTCCTTTTCATCTCTTTAGCCATTTCACAGGCAAGATATGAATTTACCGGATTAAATTCTCATAATTTTTACTATTTATGTCAGAAACATTACAATAAAAGTGTGGTTCAGAAAAACTGTTTTCTACTATAAAGAACTAACGTCTAATTGTAAAACAATTTTCGAAATTCTTCCGATGTCTATCAAAGTTGGAGCATAACTTGAAGATATAAATGTTTATTTTGATTATAATGAAAACGTCCGCTGGCGTGCGAAAATGTAATAAATTTAAGCCGACTTCCTAAAAATAAAGAGGTTCTACATTTTATAATTCCTTTTTGGTTGTATAGAGTATGATACCTCATTGCTAATAATGAAAAAATTTGGTCCTATCTATTGATGATTCTGCAAGCAAAATGGCCTTTTTTTATCGTATACTGTTGTCAGCGGGAAACAACCATGGGTAGCCGCCTTGCTCTTTTCTTTTTTAAATTATGGAGCACAACTCTATCGTCTGAATATACATGTACCTTTACCTCATATATATTTGGTAAATTAACTTTAAAATATTTATTTTCAGTTTTCTTTATGCGATCGAAGTCGATCCTTTTCAACACCCTTTTCTCGATGAAAACAGTAT
The DNA here is from genome assembly GCA_964036015.1 of Leptarthrus brevirostris. Lineage (NCBI taxonomy): Eukaryota > Metazoa > Arthropoda > Insecta > Diptera > Asilidae > Leptarthrus > Leptarthrus brevirostris. The sequence goes on from OZ038371.1 coordinate 29,673,267, forward strand.
CACCTTCGTTGGTAATAAACCTTTGGAGGTCGTTTTCCAGACGCAGTTTGATATCCGCTATTGTTTTGGTTGGGCGTAGCAAGTCCCAGTTCGTTACAATTTTCCCATTTATCCCTGTCTCAGGATATGGACTAGACCTGCTTGTGTCAACCTTTCCCTTTTTAAACGTGGATTCAACTTCTGGCCTGAGCTTTCGGGCCGAAGCTGACGATGGTTTTATAGTATATCTTCATCTGCGAAGCCCATTATTTTCTGTAATTATTCTTTAATTATATAAGAACAATGATATTCATTATTAAATACATATACCGAACATACTACACGAACACAATACAGCACAACCATGGATCTACCACCGATTCAGTCGACAACGGACATAACTTCACAACAGGTCTATGAAAGATGTTTGTATTGGTTTTAACTTGTACCACTCTCACTAGACCATCTTCTCCTGCAAAGACTTCAGTTATTATTCCTAATGGCCACATTTTCTTCTTTTACTAGAACTATCTCTCCCACTTTGACATTAAACCAATTTGTCCAAAATTGTTGGGTCATGTACTGAATGTGTCTCGGACGTTGTCCGCTTATCAGGAATCTCAGGTTCAGGAACCGAATTAAGCGCATGTGCAATGAGGAAATATCCAGCTGTCAGTACCTCGAGATCTTGTTATGTGAGCACAAAATTATAGCGCTAAACAAATAAATCGATTCAAAACAAAATGGCAGATCAAAAGCTAAAAGATCGATTCGCATCAATCGAATCGAAGTTCGCCCATCCCTACCCGAATCGGAGTTCGCCGATCCCTACCTGTCAGAAGAGGAGGAGATATTTTTCGAGGTATTGTGGAGTCAGTCAAATTTTAACAGTGCAACAGTGAACAGTAAAATAAAAATTTAAAAAACCGAGACGGAACGGTTGAGGTGGTAATTGCCAGGAGAACAGGGAAAGCAAAGATTTAATGCAGAGGAAGAAAAGGAGAGGAAAAAGATCGCCATCAGGTAATAGGGATACTGGCGTAAGTATCAGGATACCCTCTGGAATCCCCACGTGGCCGCCATATAATCGAACCATCGGAATAACGGAAGACCTGGTAAAAGGGTACCGTTTTAAAAAAAAAACGGGATTAACTGCACGAGTTTTAAGGAACGATTTATTGGCTGATTCGAAAAATACTTTTAGGTGAGACAACGTAATAAATTTCGAAAGGTACGTTGGCGATATTGTTATTATTTTTATCAATTATTATTAGGTTACAGCAGAAATAGTTTTTCTACAAGATAAAATCTCTAACTTTGGTGTTGTAAGGCGAAAACAAGTACGTCCGTCACGTCTTGCTCATATGCGGTTATCTGGTATGTTATTTCCATGATCGCATATGGAAATCTTAAATGCAATTTCCATTATTCTAATAGTGGTATGCCGTGCAATAGAAGAAACTGCCAAGGGACATCAAAGAATAGCCTCAAAACAGTGAATTTTCTTCCCCTTAAGGAGCCATAAATTTTAAATTGATTTGTGGTCTAATCATCAGGTAAAAGTTTCAGAGGTATAGAGTCAAAGTGGACGACACATTCCGTAAAATATATGAATGAGTATAATTTTATCAAACATAAGAGAATAAGTTCTATTTGAAATTTACTACGTTTCATAGTAATTCGTCACTAACTACTTACACTATAGAACGCATCACCGTTCTATATTAAAAAACGCATTTCATATGACCGCTATTCGGGCTTTATCTTTTTTCTCCCAGCAGATATGCTGCCTTTAAAGTAAGGGCAACACTGGAATTACGCACAATTTTATAAATTTTCTTTGAAAACTAGTGAAAGTTGTAATATAAAGTAGATTTAAGTGTTTTAGTATTAATTTTTTTGTCCCAGATACTTTCCAAAGAATTTACTTCAGCAGTCCATGGGTATAACGAATTTTGTAAATGAGGTGAGAGAGGCACTTTGAAGTTTGTACTAAGGAGGCTTGAAAAGAATTGTAGTTGCCTTCAAAACACTTTATCAACTATCTGTAATCATTACGAGATTGCAGGGTACTTCATTGTGTATAAAAGAAAAAAAAAATTTTTTAATCGTTAAAACCTTGTTTCAAGGAAAAAATAAAACAAACACAAGCCATTCTTCCGCTACTTAAAATTTTAATTGTTTGGCAATATCCCAACAATTAGTTATTGATTAAAACATACCAAAGCCTTCCTTAGTAAGTTGATAATTATTCCCCTATTTTTTAACTTAAGTTTAACTCAAGTGTGAAGTGCAAATATTATTCAACAGAGTTGTGTAATTTCAAGTAATGCTTACGGTACAAAATTTTTATAAGTTTTAAAAGTTTGTGGTCGTAAAACAATGAGATATTTAACATTAAAACTCTATCGATAGCATTTACATGATACCCAGCTACACCACCACGTCCGAAAACTCAATCTAAAGTTTGGTTTTTATGTTCCCTATTTTCACAAGGAATATTGAAACAAAATTAAGGTAACTAGGAATCTCTATCTACTTGTAGGTGTCTACTAGGAAATAATTTCTTGAAGTACATATTACTCGTATAGTTACATTCTATAGACATTTTGTAGCTTAAACAAATATCTAATGTATAGAATAAAAACAAAAAAAACAAAAAACAAATTTTTTTTTGCATGTAAAGCAATGAACAATGAAAAAAAAAAAAATTATTTCTAAGATTTTTTTTTTTTTAAACGATCCGAGCCTCATTTCAATTAGATTTTGAGATATACCTTTCTGTCGAATTCTGAAAAGACTCTTCGATAATAACTATTGGTACATTTCTTCACTAGACAGACATATTCATAATGGTAATCGACAAACTTTTTCGATTTTAAAATTTATTGTAACGGATTAATTTTAAGGCCTTGTAAGTCTTAGTGCTGCTCACAGTTAGTTTTTACTAAAGTAAATATTTCAAAAAAAAAAAAAAAAAAAATATTGGTTTCGTTTATAAATTGGAGTTAATACCAAAATACAAAGGTAGTTTTACAAAAAAAAAAAAAAAAAGAAGGAAAGCTGAATTCAACTGCAGGATTAGCCAACATTCTTTAGTTGTGGTGCTTGAATTTAGATATAGGTAGCCAGAGCACCCTACCTAATATTGAATTCGTTATATTTGCTGGTTTTCTTTCGTTAATAAGCTAATATTTATAGGTATTAGTATTTGAATTATTGGCCGACAGTTCGTCAAGCTATACGCATCTCTTTGCCTAATGAAGTACAGGCAGCCTTATCAGTTTAATTTGTGATCAGTCACCTGTTGCTAGACAATAATTAGAACTGTTGATTGTTTCAGATTTTGTGCTGATTAGTTCAACCTCCTTGATATGCCTTCAAGAATCTAAGTTTTTTTTTCTAACCCAAGCGTGATATCTAATAATTTTAGTTTTAAGGAATCATCAACATTGGAAATTGATTAGTAAAATCGTCAATTATGGTAGTTTAAGTTGAATTACATTTTATGAGTATTAAAATTCACGGGCAACATAATTACTAATTCTATTATTTACTTAGGTTAAATCATTCAACTCCATACTATATATATGTACATTTTAGTCTTTGAATTATAGAGTTGCATTTATTCCAAAAGGAAAAAAAAAAAAAAAATTAAAAATCTTTTAGCCTCTCGAAAACAAAAAAATATGGTATAGGAAATATAATGAATTTTTTTTTGTTTCTTTTGCTTCTCTAAGGGGGGAAGGGAGAAAACAAAACATTGCTCTATCTGGCAAGATTGTTACGTATGAATTTTCTGAATCAATATTTATACTCGTGTCTGGCACGAGTTACTTACTAATACTATTCCACTCGCTCAAGATTAAATTTCTTTTTATATTCAGCGTTCTGGTAGTCTGTTAAAGAATGCACAGGCTGACCAGTGAAATATATATAGCTAATGGTCGTCGAACTCGTTCAATCCCTACAGTACGGGAATCATAGTTGAATTTTTTTTGTATTTAAGCAATCGTCGGCATTGCTTATAATTACCCTCATAGTTACCTCATAAATTTTTGTTATCTTCCTTTGATTCTTTCATGATTTATAAGGCATGAAGGAGTGAGGTCCCCCCCCTCATCGTGCCGCTCTCATTAACTCCTCTCTCTACCATTTAGCTCAGGGCAACCGTCGGGGTTTTATTGGGACTATGTAATGTATAGGGCTAGACATAGTCATAGGATGGGGAGGGTTAGCCCAACAAGCCTCATGTCATCTAGAGGCTGAGGTGGCGTCTCGTCAGGAACATTATATTTTTTTTCTCGCTTCTTATTCCTTTCATTCTTATTCCCTTACAAGTTTTATGTGCGTTCCTTTTTCTTCTTTTCTCTTGGTCTCCGGTCCATATATAGGACATAAAGAGTGCCCGCATTAAAGTTAGGGTGAGTGTACCGAGGAAAGTGAGGCAAGATCTCACCCCGATCCGGCGAGCTTAGCACGGCTAGCAAGGCGGGCCCCTCACCTCCTCGGTCATCGACCAAGCCTGCACGGCAACTTACACTCACCCCGGTAGTTCCTTACCCTTCCCAATCCCTTTTGGTTGTAAGTACGACTAGGTTGTGATAAGCAAGTTAGTGGTGCTCACAACCCTCAATCCAATCCATGTCAGCAGGCAGCCATCTGTTGGTTGCCTGTGAACATGGATTTCCACAAGTTAACACCATAACAATCTTCAACAGTGTTTAAAATAGCACAATGTTTGCTATTCTTCAAATGTATGGATAGACTTTCCTATTACTCGACGTAAATGGTGCTTCACCGACTTAACCACAGCCTCCCAAATTCCACCAATATGTGGAGAAGCAGAGGATTGAAATGACAGGTATTATTTGCCGTACTTATATACTGAGCACCTGCCGGAGTTGCTTCTTTGATGGCTTGAATCATGTCCTTTGTTAGCTTCCGTTGTGGGCCTTTGAAATTTGTGCCGCAGTCCGAATAGGTATTGACGGATAATCCTGTCCTAGACACAAATCTTTTTAATGCGGATATGAATTATGATGAAATTAAGCAGTTCTAAATTTATAGCTTTAGTAGCCATGCAGATTTTTACGCAGAAATACCCTTTGTAAATTCTTGTAGTTTTATGAGGAGAAGTCTTTAACTTCACAGGTCCTGCATAACACATGCCTACATTAGAAAATGGTTTGGAAATATTCACTCGATATGCCGGTAGGTTTGCCATCAATTGAGATCTCGTCTTTTGTCGATGTGTAGCACGAGTTATGCAATTATTAATCCTCTGTTTAATTGCTCTTTTTATAATCCAATATAGATGCTGACTAGTGTTAAGTACCAAACCTACGCCTCCATGAAGGGTGTCCTTATGTATTTCTTCTATCATTAATCCTTGGTTACTTGACAAAATTATTTGGTGGTTTCGATTGTAAGGCATTACTGCATTAACTAAATTATATGGTGGTTCCGATTGTAAGGCATTACTGCATTAACTAGCCTTCAGCTACTCTCATAATTTCGTTTTTACCGAAGAAACAATCGAATTTTTCTGGATAATGGCTTCTCATTCTTAGGCGATGTGTTGTCTTGCACAAATGAGATCTGTTAAACTAATTTAAATATCAAGTTAGATGCCTCTTGCAGTTCTGCAGTTGACAACAACGCACTTCTCTTATGTATCTATGTTCTTATGACAATTGTAATAAACTAGCACTAGTTTTGTAAAGGATGAGTAATGTGAAGATAATTCCTCACTAGTTTCAATATTAAATATTTCACATGATTGCCTTATAATTCCAAAAGCGGTGTGTCCGTTGAAATCCTTATTTTTGGCCATTGGTCTGAATCCTTCACAAGCCATTCAGGACCATGCCACCCATCTTGTTGGCTACTCACTATGAAATTTACAAGAATGCCTCTAGAGGCTATGTCCCCAGAATTAGCCTTGGTTGAAACATGTCTCCACATATCGGGTCCTATCACTTCCGACGACGGGTGACCTTCGTCTGGGCATATCCTATCAAGGTCAAGTCCCTGAGCGCGGTAATGAACCTTTGACGTAGTAAAATACGTACAAAAAAAGTAGATCAGTAAATACATATTTGTATCTCAAAATTGTAATTTTCTTTTACAAAATATTTGAAAACTAGTTTTCATACAAGGTATTATTTCGGATACAAATATTTTCTTGCACAAAAACTCATCAAAGAATTAAGTAACAACAACTTCGAAGTATTTTCGGACTTTTCTATTTAATAATCGAAATTTTGCCTTCGAAGTTCTTAATTTTTATTTGCTGTAGTTATTTTGTCGTAGGTTATTTAATCGCAGCTAGGTTACTTTGTCGTATGGCTATTTTTTTACTTGAAGCTTGCCCGTTAATGCGTTGAGTCGTATAAGGATGATTCCATCACTTTGGATTCCACAGGTAAAAGACAGATATTACGTCAATTGCTTCAACTCCTCAGGTCGCCTTTCTTAGGAATTTTCATAATTTCGTGTAAGTTGTGGTTCGGGAAAACTCATAAACGATCCTGATCCTTTCGGAAACCAGCATATGTCAAAAAACGATGTTTAGAAACGAGAAAAAAACAATTACATGAATTTGAAGGAACGAGAAAAGGAAAATTAAACAATATTAGTGTCGAAAATAATCAGAGCAAGTATGCAAAATTTCAGGAACCTTAGAGATCTACATACAACCAAAATAGACGACTGGATGCGTATGCTGTGAACGTTATAAAAAAGCAAAATATCTCATTTAAATTTTTTGGTCGAACTATGATCCTGCAAAGGAACTACCTTTCAACTGTGGTGAGGTGAATTTTTAGGTTTTTTTCTTCCAACTGGTATTATTTTATGTCATTAAATTTTGCAAAACAAAAACAAAAGCCTTAAAGTTTCCAAGTAAACTTTCTTATAACAAAACTTATATATATTTTCATTTTATTCTAATATAAAAAAAATTGCTCAACTGTCTTGGGGCTGAACCATCTCACAATTGAATTGATTATCGAATTACTGTGTCTGCAAGAAAGAAGGGTAGCAATACAGTTAGAACATGACCGTAGAAATAGCTGGAAGAGTGGTTAACAACTGAGATTTCACCGATTATCGGTTAAGTTAAGGCTCTTAAAGGTTGTGGAATCACCAAAAATTTTATGTTATCACCAATAAAATTGCTAGCCTTTCTTTAAACTTCCCTAACGCGGCTCGACTCCTGCCCACATATGGGAATCACATTCATGTCTACATTTGATGTGTGATTTTTATGTCAGCTCCAAGTCTGAGAATATATGATCGGTCTAGCTAAGATTACTTTACTTCTCAACACTCAAGATATTAAAAGCAGGTGAATTGGGTATACAAATTCCATCGACCCGAAATGGGTTGAGAGTTGGCTGAGTAATTTTTACGGGACATTGGGTTTTGGATAAAATTTGCTCTGCCCCAAGAGATGATTGCGGAAGTGCCGTTGTTATTGATCGGTAAAAATAAGAAATAAGGTTGGTGACAGTACTGAACCTTGAGGTACGTCGGCATTTATAACGGAAAGATCAGAAGTAACTCAATCTTATATTACACGAAGTGTACGGACAAAAAACGTCTATATATTTGAGGAAGTAAGGGTGCAGACCAAATACTGTAAGGTTGGCTAAACGATCGGCAGGCTAGATTCCATCAAGAGCTTTTGAAATGTCAATATTTATCCTCAATAGTTTGTTAAATAAGTGCTACTTTCTTTTCAGCATTAACGATAGAAATGTAATTTGTAATTTATAGCGCTAGAAATGAATATAATGTGTTCAGGTATTGTAACGTAAATGGGGCTCTTCGGGCTTGAAGGATTAATTAAGACAATTATTTTCAATCACAAGTGTTCACAATTTTATTCACTTCACTTAATTAGTTCGTTTACCAATTTCTTTTACAAGTTTTCTTCACAATATAACGTTTTACTTTTCTAATTAACACTTATCACTTCGCTGGTTAAAGTGCAACTGACTATTCGCATTATCACATGTAAACACTTCGCAGTCTAAATCACAACTAAACTACCTAGGCTACTGCTCAGCCCTATGTATACTACTTAGCTTAATTCTAGAAAGTTCAGTCACTTAGTTCTAGATATTTCCGTTACACATTTTCACCTCATATATTCACCATGGGTTCGAGTCGTCCTTGACTTTCCCCATTTGGCATTTCCTTTTCTTGATTTCTGGCCACCTGGGACATGCGCATTACACGGTTGACTATTTCCCTTTTCCTGGCCTACCTCGTGCACGTTACAGTATCACTGATTGAGCCCGCCATCTGCGGACTAATACAATATTTTTTGTAAAGCAATTTTTTACAAGCTTAGAGATAAGTTTTGGATCATTATCGTCCTGAAACATACACATCATCCATACCTGAGATTCCACTTGAGTCGTAGTTTTAGATTCTCCCGGTACTTCAGATAACAACTTATTGTGAACAATAAGCACTTCCTGGTATTTCAACTTATTCGTGTTTTTAAGAACTCTGCCTATCTTCTGGTTTCGTTCTACGCGGGACCCATACCGAATCTTAAATGTTACGGCTCCGTGGTTCGATAACGTAATCTTATCTTCGTATCTCCAATTAAATACTCTATACAGAAGCTTTGCATCGGAACTATTAGCAGGCCAACATTTCTTACCCTACAATGTTCCACTACAGCACTCAGTTCCCTCCGCTGACCCTATCTCATCATGTTGCTCTACGTAATTGGAGTCTTAATTTTAAAATATGGAAATACATTTACTCCCGCTATAATAAATGAGAACCCAATGTAATTTCTCGTTATCACTTCGTTCTAAAATAACTTTAGAACTTTCAAATTTGCTATTACACTTTTAATATTCCAAGATTATTTTCTTAACTCCTACTAGGAAGCCTGTCCGGATATCAGTCCAATTGCATTTTAATCGATTCAAATCAAATTTCCTCAATTAGTTTACGCCAAAATTTTGACAACTTCGAAGAAATATCTATCGCCTGAGTAATTTTCAAATTTTGCCCGTGGATTTCATTTTCTTGACAAAAACTTTTCCGTGTAAATGCATCATACCTGCGCCTTTAAGTTCGAGAACTAACACTTCAGATAACTTGAACTTTTCAATGTTTCGTAATGAACGTCGTATAATTTGTCTCCCGAAACTTTTAACTCAAGTTTTTGGGTACGAGATCTTCTTCTTTATTATGTCCCCAGATGATTGAAAATCAGAATCCCATTGAAACTTTCTCAGGAAAAAATTAGTTGTGGAGCGAGATTCAAAGTTTTCCGTAATCCAGTTCTTACCTCCATTGCACCAGCATAATAAAAGATTTACGAGATTAAATTAGTTTTACATAATAAAGTATGCTGAAGCAAGGGATATGGAAGTTTGTTGCAGCTCAAGTTACACTAGAACTGTGACCCAGAGATTACACAAAAGTGTACGATATTTGCATATGCAATGTAGTAATTACTTAAGATAATCAAATTTAATTTATTATTCTAAGGACCGTCCAAGATTTTTGCTTTAATTGGATGTTTTACATCATAATAGAATCAGATAAGAATTTCCGCCAAAGTTTTGACTGAGATTCATCCCTCAAAGTTTTATTGGGTGAAACTGTAAGTCCAATGGATAAGATTCCGTAGATGTAATGCTTACTGCAGGGTTATCTAAGATATTTAGGAATATTCATAGAGCAAATTGGGAAAGTTTCTTTGAGGTGGAACAGGATGAGAGGGTGCTTAAGAATATATACAGGGTGTAAACAATGTTGATCTCACTACTACCACTGCAGGTGCAGTCACAGCCAAAATTGAAAAAAATGTTTTTAAATTACCAAAATTTTAGCATTTTCCAAAATTTTCTCCAAAATTTATGTAATTAGTATACCTCTGTTTTATTTTTATTGGATTGCCCGTCATATTACCTTTTCAAAAAGTGCAATATGCTAAGGTAGACAAGGAATTAGAAAAACCGCATTTTTAGAAATCTCTGACTACCTAATTATTTTATTGAACTTTAGGTAGCAACTTCTTTAAGTAAACAAAATTTTTATGATAAAGGGTCGAAAATGTTTGTTTTGAGTTAACAGGCAATTAATTTTGATTATTGCTGCAAAAAAGTTTTACAAATGTTAGTGTAATTTTGTTTTATTGCCGATTTTAGCTTGTGTTAGCCAGAATTCACATCCTTGTATCCTGGCGTTTTGTGACTCGTAACTGATGGAAATTTTGCTATTAAAAAGAATCAGTAAACAAGAATACCTATCATAGTTGAAAAACAAATCAATAAGTGCGGGTGTTTTTAACCAAAAATTAGTAAAAAATGGTAAAATTTACATTTGAGGAATACGCGGATATTATTTACATTTATGGTGTAGTAGACGGAAAGAAAGAGAGCGGCTCTACTGGAATATCAAAGGAGATTCTCTAACCGGCAAACACCCCAAAGAGGGGCATTTACATGGACTTTCCAAAGGTTAAGAGAAACAGGAAGTGTAACTCCACACGGGAACTTCTGCCGACGTCGAGCACGAAACGAGTCGCGATTAGGACTGTCGTCATCTAATGTTTTTAGGATTAGTCTTCGAGAGTAATTACGTCCACATCATCATCACCCAGCCCAAGGACTACTGGAAGGAGATTCCGGGAGAAAACTGAAATTTAGAACTCGGCTTCTGGAACACGACATTGAAGACAAGGCGTTTCTGGACGGGATTTTGTGGATAGTCAATGTAAATTCACCAGGAATGATATCACGAACTTCCGTAACCTCCATACCTGGTCGAACACTAACCCACACAGATCAAAGGTGACGTCATTCGAGCATAGATTCAGTGTCAATTTTTGGGCTGGTATCATCGGCAACCATTTGGGAGGACCATTCATTTTGCCGCAAGTGCTTAATAGTGACATTTATGTGGACTTTTTCGACAATACACTGCCAGATCTAATAGAGGAGAACCCTATGGATAATCTTAAGGAAATGTCTCCGCTAGATTGGACGAGGTGCGCCGATTCCTTGGTCTAAGTTCTCCAGAACTTATCCTATTGGACTTTTTCTTATGAGAAACCATGAAGTATGAAGTTTATTCAAGCCCAGTTAACAATAGGGAGGATTTAGTTGGCCGAATTAGGAATGCAGCGAAGAAAATACGAGACTAGAAGGAGGTGGTTGAAATGCATTGAAAGTTGCGGTGGAAATTTTAAACGGCGTTTGTTACTTATCAAGATTAATTGTAATTATTTTAAATTAAATAAAAAGAATTTTTGAGTTAATATTAGTTTAATTTTTTTAATTTGTTGATTTTTATAATATTCTCCGATAGGATTTCTACGTATAAATTGCTAAATCCATTCCCTACGTGGACATGTTGCACCTTTTTGGAAAGGTAATAAGACGGGCAATCCAATAAAAATAAAAAAGAGGTGTACTAATTACATAAATTTCGGAGAAAATTTGGGAAAATTCTGAAATTATGGTAATTTCAAAACATTTTTTTTTCAATTTTGGCCGTGACTGTACCTGCAGTGGTATTAGTCAACAATATTGATGTTGACATTTTTGGAAAGGTCATTGATAGTAGTTTTTAAGCGTTTGTTTGATGTCGCTATGTTTCGTAGATCAAAAGATAAAAATAAAAGAGTAATGTGCATACCATGAAAAACTGAAATTTATGAATCACCCTGTAAAATTTTTTGTTTGCCTAGGTGAGATCTATCACCCCACTCATTTTGGTACGTCAGATCTGAAACACCCTGTATAGATATAAAGGGAGCTTAAGACTCCTTGTAGCAGTTGCTACAGATTACGTTTTATCACATTTATACTTTAATTGATTATATAATTTTAATATAAATATTTTAAATTCATATTTAATTTAATTTGATATTTTGCGTACTAGTAAATAAAATTTCAAATAACGTGAACCAGTCTGTACACTTTAATGAAGTGTGAATAGTGTGAAACACAGAGCACTTGAAAAGCTGAAATAATCATTTCATCAAAGTCCAATACTAATATACTCATACACATACATTTTTAAACAAGTTTTCAAAGAAATAGCTGAAAGAGCAGACTACAAAATTAGGGCTGAAAATTGAATCCGGACCTGCTAATATCCGGATATCCAAATGTCCGGGTATTCGGATTATACGCATCCGTGATCCGAACCTATGTGGATCCACACTAAGCAAAGAAGCTTGAAATTTTCTTTTAGTTGCATTATTTCATTAGGAAAATGAAAATTTTATCGCGCAAACTTAAGTTTATAAAATAATATCAGCAAAAAGGTCCTCATGGAGGAAGTTGTATGAATCTATTGAAACAAATCCTGAGGCATCCAGAGTCAGGAGGGTCTTGTTAAACCTATTCCGTCTTCAACAAGAAGTGGGCACGGAGTCTGGACTAACATAAATGAGTAGCTATTAAATACACTTCTCGTGACTCATTTCCCGGGGAGTAGAAAGGTTGCACAGAACGATAGAATGCTGTCGGCAGCGTTCTGGACAGTTAACAGGTATTGGGGTCATGTGCAGTAAATTCATTCAATCCCCTAAAATCCCCGAGGTTGACGCGATAAGCCCAGTCATGTTTCAGAAGGCACTAAGTCATATAAAAGCATGGCTGATGTCAGTATACAGAAGCTGCCTCTGGCTTGGGCACTTAAACACTGCTTCGAGAGAAGTGAGGATAATCTTCCTTCCAAAAACTCCAAAAGCGACCCAAGTGGCTGGAAAAGATTAGTTTCTCATCCTTCTAGCTCAAAGTACAATTGGCGACTAGACGTGCATGTAAGAGAGCTGAAGAAAAATAAGATCGTGCTTTGGAGACGCAATGGGGAAAAGGCCTGTATATTGAGGAAGGGGTGGGGGGGGGGGCTATCACCACTCCTGTGACTGGTGCTTATGGTCTAAATCCTGGAGAAAATAGAGAACGAGGGTATCGTGTTTTCGGTATAAGCGGATGAACTAGCTGTATTGGTATCCCGCCTTTAAAGCGATCAATGAAAGGTAGGGATAAGCGCTAGAAAAACTGGGTCTCTAACAAAGGATTGAGCGCTAAAACATGAAAGATGGAGATTGAACCTTTCACCAGGAAGATGAAAATACCGGAAGTTTTAACTGGGACTCAAACCTAAAGTGGTAAATTGGATATACACCGACATTTTCAGACCAACTCTTACGGCCGGTCTAAAAATAACTGGGTTGCTGAGTACCACGCCCGCAACAGCTTTGGAGATCTTGCTAGACCCCCTGCCGCTGGACATATACTGCAAAAGTATGGCAGCGACAAGTGCAATCAGCCTGAAAGCAGTGGGTTGCTGGAAGAAGTGGGTGAACGGTTATTTTAGAATCCTTCTGAAGTCAGACTACATCGATCACAAGATCGACACGTACTTCCAAGTCCTAGAAATAACCTTCAAGAAGAACTGTAGTACAAAGCTGCCCGCTAGAGAAGAATAGAAAAGGAACGAACTGGGGAAACATCTCCATATATACGGGCGGATCTAGAACGAGTGCGGGCGCTGAAGCGACAGTACACCTAGCAAAAGGTGGCATGACTCGTAAAGACTCACAGACAAATGCAGAGTTTTCTAGGCGAAAATAAAAGCAATTCACCAAGCGGCTACGTTAGTATCTAGGCGAAGAAAGTTTAGTTTTTTGATATCCGCATATACTACTCCTTTGCATAAGAATTAAAGTCAATTATTATTTTAAATCAATGCTTTTCAAGGAGAATATTTTTCGATTGTCCTAATCTATAAAGGGTTGTTTACTGATTTATCGTAGTTAGAATACCTAAGCATTAAGTATATTAGAACAACAGCCGAGGAAATAAAATTTGAACCAAAAAATTTTACTTTTGATTCTTAATTACTTGAATTAAACCTCAAAAGGAAACAAAGTGATATTTTTTACATTAATAGTCAATGTAGATTAAGGATGTTTAGTTTACAAACTTAAGAAAATTAAACTATTCAAATTATAAACAACTGGAATTTAAAAAAAACCGAATTTGTGGAAGTAGCATTAAAATATATTTTTTCATCACGACATTCTACAAGCTGTCAAACGCGCATAAGTGATAAACTGAAACAATCTTTGCATAGTATTGTTTTGCTGCATAATATTTTATTTTCGTTTGAAGATTTGCTGCGATTCCTTCGAGAAGCTTATGGTGTACATGGTCCATCGCAGGATACGTTTGAACGATGGTTTTGCACTCCTCAAGAAATGACCAGAATATCAAAAAAGGCAACACAAGATGATTTTTCTTCATGACAATGCTCTGTCACATACGGTAAAACCGGTTCGCGACATTTTGGAAGCATTTAACCGGTAAAACCGGTTCGCGACATTTTGGAAGCATTTAACTAGGAAGTGTTAGCCCGTGCGGCTTACTAATCACCTTCCGATTACCACTTACGCTTGTTTTTATCGACGGGCCACGCACTTGATGTGCAACGCTGTGCTTCGTACGAAGATGTGAACAACTCCCATTTCAATTCATTCAATTACATGTTCCAGCTCGATGTTGTTAGAGTCAATCTTAGCGTTGAGATCCCCTATGGCTATGTTGATATCACCCTTAGGAGCGTTATCAGAGGTGTCTTTAAAGCTCAATAAACGGTTCGCGGGAAAAGGGGAAGAATTTTACTGGCGTGGTATCTACAGATTGCCCGAAAGATTGGAAAAATGTATAACTTGCGATGCAACATACTTTGAATAAACCACTTGTTGTCATTCTTCTGAATTTCATGTATTTTTTTTTCGGAAAAAATCCGCATTTCATACTTCTACACCTGGTATATAAGATTAAATCATACACGCGCTAACAAAAACGAGAGAACGCAAACTGTACAAAAATATAATTACATCCGATTTTAGCTAGTGCACTATTTAGTGTAAGACTTAAAGCATTTCCACAAAAACCTTAATTTGTTTAAAAATCTTGCCAAATCCAATCCAAACCAAGTAATGGACATCTTAATTTGCTATTTTATTTAGGAGGTGTGTTTGTATGTTTTCTTTATCCCACAACGTGCTTAAGGCAGTAACAGCATTAGCAAAATAAAGCGGATTTATTTTTCCAGGAAAATAAGATTGTTAAGTGGTTTCTAAATTTCTTTAGTTTACTATTCCTACAAAACTGAGAAAATAACACAACCAGCTCTCACTTAGTTGCTAACATATTTCATTGCATTTCTCTGTTGTTATTTCGTTAATTTTAAATTACAGTACTGCAAGAAGTGCTTAAACTAAGAAAAGGAATCCTATGTTTTTAAATGATGTGCATTGCACGTATAATCTTAAGTTCAAAAAATCTTAAGTTATAATCCTTAGTTCAAATATAATTCAATGCATTCAACCAATTTTGTATAACCAGTAATAAGTACCTTAAAGAGTCAGTTGTCATTTATTAACACAACCTGTTCCAAGCCCGGCTGAGAAAGGATTAGGGAAATCCACGCACCAGCAAGTACACCTCGGCTTAAAGAGTACCTATACAAGAACACTCTCGGTGACTCTTAGGACGCCTCAAAAAGCAGCCTTCCTTCTCGGATAGGATAGATAGGCTTGTAATCCCCTTATCTGAAAAACTATACATACATACACACGAAACGTATAGTACGCCTCAGATACTTCGGACTGATTTTTAATGACGACCTTTGTCTATAAATAATGTACTACGACCGGGCTATGGAACGTAAGAACTCTGTGCGATGAGCAGGTGTAAGCTTGTTGCTAACCAAGCTTGTCCGCCAACCACTACTGGACTGATCACCAATATCCGACCGAATTATCACCACCAGACTACAAACTAGTGTACATAATACCTCACTAATTCAATACTATGCGTCGACCGAACGAGCGGATATAACAAATAAGGAGGCTTTCTACCAGCTCTTTAAAGACACCTTTGATAAAGCTCCTAAAGGTCATAGTCATGTAATTGAGAAGCTTGGACTCGGTAAAACTACTGACACACATATGGTATCGATATCATAGTATCAATACGATGGTATCGCTCATACTATAGTATGAGACTACCCCTGACACACATGATTCGTGATATGGAGTTGTCATTCACTAGCAGTTGTCACTATTGTGAAGTTTTTTGTTTTCCATTTCTTAAAAAAATTCCAACTTTTACAATCGTACAACTTCTCCTTTTTGCTTTCTTTTCAATATTGTGTTTAAGGACTGACTCCGTACAACTTTTAAAAGGTTTTCCAGAGTTTTTGCGTAAAAAATTGTCGTTTCAGATGGTATTGACATGGTATGGAGTGACATATATAGTATACCATGTTGTATTGCAATACTATGGTATCAATACTACATGTCTGTCATAAGCATAACAGAAACTTAAGTGGAAGTTTCGCTTTCGGGAGGTTTGTTCCCTTCGTCCGGGTTAGAAGTAAAGACTCCGCTCCATCCTGGTTTGACAGGGAATTGAAGACTCTTAAGAATAGGAAAAATAGACTTTGGAAAAAGTACCTTCCAGTTGCCAGGGTTGAATCCTGGCATGGTTTTAGTGTTTGCCATGAGCATTTTATAAGCTGTTCTCATTCTCTTTATGAAGAATACCTTCAAAATTTAAAGAGCAGATTATTCCCTGACCCCCGTGAATTTTTCGAGTATGTCAACTTGAATAAAATGCTTGATAACTATCCATCGACTATGGAATTCGGGGAAATTTCCAGCAATGATTCTAATATTATTTGTAACCTATTTGCTGAATCTTCTAAGGGTGCATTTGAATCATCTGATTTCTATCCGGATAGTAGGAACTTTTCGCACATAAATAACCCAATTTTACCCATGGTACCAGTTCCATCTTTCATGGAGGAAATCTTGTTGAAGCATATTACTGCAGTTCCAACTGACTTTTCTAGTGATCCTGACCGGGTTCCTGCTGCAGCAATAAAGACATAATCTTTGGTGTTATTATGGCCTTTGTAATTACTATTCAGGAAGTCTCTTTCGCGGAGCCGTTTCCCAGACCTCTGGAAGAAATCCTATCTAATTCCTATTTTCAAGAGTGGCAATAGAAGAGGCATTCCCAATTACAGGCCACTTGCTAAATTGTCCCGTATTCCTAAGCTTTTCGAACTATTAATTCAATCCCAATTAATCGAAATAAGTAAAGGCTTAATGACCACTCGGCAGCATGATTTTCTTCAAGGTAGGTCCACGGTTTCAAACTTGGTTGATTTTGTTTCTTGCACTGTGGGTGGATTCATGGATGGTTGCCAAACTGACTATACACTAATTTTAGTAAGGCTTTGATAAGCCACTCTATCATTGGTTTTAAATTGGCTAAGTTGGGTTTCCCGCCCTCGCATATTGTTTGGATTAAGTCATATTTATCTAATAGGACTTATAGAGTACGTTTTCGTGGCGGACTATCTGATGATTTTGTGGCTCATTCTGGCGTTCCGCAGGGCAGTCATCTGGGTCCACTGTTATTCTACTTATCTATTGATGATATTTCGTATTTGTTTGCTATTTTTATATATGCTGACGATATTAAGATTTTTCTCCCAATCCAATCTAATGGTGATTGTGAGATTTTGCAATCAGAATTGCACATTTTCTATGAGTGGTGCTGCAACAATAATCTTAAGCTGAACATTGAGAAATGCCAAGTTATGTCCTTCTCTAGGTCTCGCAGCTTCCGTACTTTTCAGTACATGTTTTAGGGTGCTGGTATAAAACGGGTGGAAGGGGTAAGGGACTTGGGAGTGTATCTTGATGTTCAATTTAACTTCGTCTCCCATATTAATAACGTCGTTGCTAGGGCAAACTCTATGCTGGGATTTATTCTTCGGTGGTCCAAAGCCCTCATATAAGACTTAATCGTTATACGTCCCTGGTTAGACTCCTGCTTGAATATGCTAGTCAGGTTTGGTCTCCATTTTACGGATCGCACATTAAACGTATCGAGTCCATCCAGCGCAGATTTGTGCGATCGGCCCTCCGTTCTTTGCCTGGGTTAATGCAACTTGTTACACTCTAGAAGCGACGTTGGGTTGCTGATTTGATATTTTTGCATCAGCTTCTGCAAAGAAAGATTGACATTGTCGAACTTGCTTCCAAAATATTGCCTAGAGAACTGTCCTATTCCCTACGCAATCGATCACCTTTACAGATTGCTTTTTCGCGCACTAATTACGGCATATTCGAGCCTATTAAGTGCATGTGCTAATGATATTGGAGACGTTTTTGATACTAATGTGGACAAAGTGACACTTAAAAGGAGCATCTACAACTTGTAACTCATTCTTTTCCTCTCACTTGTTTTTGTTTTAATTTTTGGTTTTTGTTTGTTGTGCATTTTGCGCCTTCTATATTAGAATGGAAACTCTATTATTATTATTACAAATCGCATGTGTATAGTCGTGAATATGTGTCCTCTTTTTGACCTGACTCTTACCAAGGATTTGCTGTAACGATCTCTGTTGTCTGTACACACCTGATTGTTGTGTCTGGGCGTGTTTTAGTGTTTTAATTACTAATGTTTTATTGCATGTTGGCGTGGCAGCCTCATCCGCCTCAATATATTGTTATATTCTGGCGAATAGGTCCATTGATTCTAGGATTCTGCCTGAGAAATGCGTCTTCTGAGTTAGAAGTATTAATTCTAATTTTAATTTTATTTAAACACAAAAATGCTACTTATCATCCTGGGTTTCCCGAGGTTGCAGAACTGAAAATCAGATTGACCATATTGCTGTTTCAAAAACTGGGGGAAAGTGATTGATGTAGGTGCAATTATTGTGTACACGTACGCTAACAGTGTGCACTGAGGGTAGTGCAACTACAACCTCCTCATGGTGGCAGCTGGAAAAACTCTGCTGCGGCCATATCTCTGCCAGGATTGCTGGCTAAATATAGGCGGGCGAAAAGAACAAGACTCTCTTGAATAAAATACCTCAAGTCGAGATGGAACAAAGAGCATGCGCCGAGGAATGCGTGGCTAAGCGGTGCTTAGTTGTTAGTATGTGAGCTCTGGTGACCTCAAGCTTCAATACAGCCTTCCCATGCTAATGCGGATCTCTGCCATGGTTGATCATGGTTGAAAAAGAACCATCGAAATCGGTCTATGCTTTACAAAGTTAGGTTCCACCCCCACCCCCCACCACCATCCCCCCGAAATTTTTTTCTCGTGGTATCAACCACGGAACACACTTTGCCCAACAGAAAAAGAATTATCCAAATCGGTCGACGCGTTACGAAGTTATACCCGGTCAGACATAAAAAAAAATAAAAAATACGCGTCGAACTTAGAACCTCTTTGTTTTTGGTAAGTCTCTCTTTTATCATGTAATTATGCTAGCTCTTTAAGAAATAAAAAATGAAATAATTATTTAAAATAATTATCAGGCGCCACTTAGTATTTCTGAGTAAAACAAACAATGATTTCAAAAGAATAAAATTTATTCACAAAATTAATAAAAAAACTAACACTTCAAAGATACTGAAGCTGAAAAATCAAAAATAGAACAATACAAAATTGTTGTTCCTATGGCCGCTTTTCCAACACTGTTTTTTTATATATCTTCACTTTCACTTCTTATATATATATATACGTTAGTAAGTCGAAAATTGCAACAATTCAGGGCAGCAACCATTCCTGTAAATCCATTTTTAACCGACTCCCCAAAACCAAAGAGATTCTAAGTTCGACGTGTATTAATTTTTTTTTATTAATTTTTTTTGTCTGACCGGGCATAACTTCGTAACGCGTCGACCTATTTTGATGATTCTTTTTTTGTTGGGTAGAGTATGTTCACCGATTGGCACCATGTCAAAAAAAATTTTGGTAGGGTGGTGATGAGGGGTTGGTGTGAAACCTAACTTTGTAATGCGTAGGCCGAATTAGATGGTTCTTTTTTTGTTGTATAGAGTATGATTCCACATTTCTAATAGAAGAATAATTTGGTCCTAGGGTGAGGAGTGTGGGTGGTGGTGGGGAGTGGGAGGAGTCTAACTTTGTAACGCGTGGGCCGATTTGGATAATTATTTTTCTGTTGAGTAGAGTATGCTCCCTAGTTGATACCACGAGAAAAAAAAGTTGGTGCGGTTGGTAGAGTGTGATTCCCCATTGCTAATAGAGAATAATTTGGTCCTATGGTGGCGGTTGGGGAGGAGTTGTAACTTCGTAACGCGTGGACCGATTTCGATGATTCTTTTTCTGTTTGGTAGAGTATATTCCTTGATTGATACCATGAAAAACAATTTTTGTGGATTGGATGTAAGGTAGGGGGTTAAACCTAACTTTTTAACGCGTGGGCCGATTTGGATGGTTCTTTCTTCATTGTATAGAGTAGAAGACACTAAAAAGTAGAAAATAAATTAGTTTAAAAAAAAAGTTAAACCGACTTCACAAAAAGCGCTAAAAGCATAAAATAATTTTTAATTTTATATCTATTACGACATTTAGAAGTCGGTGTAAATTAAACAAATAAAACAACTACAGTACCACAATTGAAAATAATACATAATACTACCTGAACATTTCAGCTTACGGGATCATAAGAAATGACGATTAAATATTTTTGTTGTAGTTGTTTGGTTTTTTTGATTTGCACCGACTTCAAAATGTCGTAATAGATATAAAATTAAAAATTATTTTATGCTTCTTAGCGCTTTTTGTGAAGTCGGTTACCAACTGCTTAAAAGAGCGTACAAGACATTGGAGATGATCAGAGTGCATGTATCTCATTTTTTTGGCCATTTTTCGACTTACCAAATCCCTGTAACCATAGAATTATTGACACACTTTACATAGGCCTCTCTTGATACTGGGCTGACTATTTTACATGCCAGAGTAATAGTCCGGGAGCTGGCGACATTAAATTTTGTAAGATTTCATAACGATTAGTTTTACTTTATTTGTATCATATCGAAGCTATAAAAACCTAATATCGATCCCTGCAGGAATACCAGCGCGACACTGACTGACCGCGATATGGTAATAACGTTAAAAAAATGTTATTGTTGCAAATAATAAAAGTTGATCAATAACAACATTTAAATAAGACATAAAGTAGTTATATAAGCACTTCCGCCCCTATTACGACTTTAGCTGCAGCAAACTTTGATATACGAAGTAATTCTATTAATTTTTAAAAATTTCATTCCGGTTCTTCTTTTAAAATAATCTTTTAAGTTTGGAAATTATTTTGTTGTATTAGAAAAATAATGGCGGTATCAAAACATTAATGACCACCTTGAACTTAGGTATTTGTACCAGATATATATATATATATATATATATATATATATATATATATATATATATATATATATATATATATATATATATATATATATATATTTATAATATGTAGGTAACTTGCTTAATCCCTAACTTATAATCTTTTCCTTTCTGCCTTACTTTCTTCTTAACACTATAAATTAATGCTGTCTATCTGCAGTATCCATTCCGTATTGTAACCAGTATTTGTAATTATATTTGGCTTGCTTTTCAATTATAATGTTTGTAGGCCATCTTCTAGTAAAGGCTATCGGAGTGTTGCCCGATGAATAACGTATATGCTTATCCACAAGTTCTCTGATCCTCGATTCGTTGGCAGGCGTATAGGATCCAGGATCGTGATCAAGCAAATGAGTAAGTTTGGAATTGCCGCATTTTTGTTTTTTGTTTTTTTCAGGAAAACTTTTCCCCGGGAATATAATCCTGGAAAGGGTCTGTGGCTACCAAGAATGTGCAAGAACAGCGGCATTCTTTAGATAAGTATTTGACGATTAATAATCACTCATATGTAATTAAAGAAACTTAGTTCCAGCATAACTTCAATAATTATTACTGGGACAACACATCGTACAAGTAGGTAATTTTTGATTTCCTTCACGTTTCTTCTTCAAATAATCCCTCTAATTTTCAGAACGTAGCAACGACGGACATTGAAGATAGCGTAGACAACGTAGAGTCTGAGAGAAGAAAAGGAAGTCGTCGCCGGACAAGGCCAGTAACACAAATGTGAAACTAAAGCTCCATCAAAGAAATCTTCCGAGGGATAGAAGAAGAGGAGGTAATGATTGAATCCTACCAATCAACCGAGATCGACGAAAATCCCCTGACACTAACCCATGCACTAAGATGTCATACCGGACACCAAACTAAAACTGACGCAAGAATATAGAGGAGCACGTGAAAAAGGCGACGATAAGCTTTCGAATTTTATATTGGATGTACACCATGCTTATCCTTTCACTGCTTGTTGTTCACAGATGAATAGGGCAGGTTAGAGGTGGTACCATGGCGGATATAATGGTCTGTACTGATTGATCTTAAGTGAAGGGCGGGGTGGGAGTTGGGGAGTATTTTCATTGTCCGACTACTGCAGTATATTTCAAGCAAAGATCCTGGATATAGAAAGGGCTTCTTATATAGATAGGTCGTACAACAGCCTCTAGAATCAGTAAGAAGATAGGCTGAGCTCAACGCTATTCAGATTGCTAAGAAAAGGTAGAGGAACCTAACAATATGCAATACATATGTCTGCGCAGCTTTCGCCAGATTGGTACATTAAGAAAATGTTTTTCTTCTATAAAGGAGAAATCGCAGAGATATCCTAAATATTGTATGGCAGCCATTACATCCACTCCATTATCAACGAAGACAACTCAACTTTAATAGGTCAAGAAGTGATAGGCATGAGTATTCGAAGACGAAAGTTCCAATGGATGGGCCACAGACTAACTCCGAATTTTTTTTTTACAAACATTGAACCGCCAACAGAAAGCTGATTTTTCTGTAACCAGTACAAAAGACTGCACTTCCTTCAGACCCCTCCGGGTGAAAGGGATAATGGTTACTTTTTATTGTTACTCATAATAATAGAAGTATTGTTTAAATTTTTAAAATTTTAAATAGCATTTTTCTTAGAGCATAAAACATAGTACAAAAAAGTACAAAAAATTTAAGTATTGACTATAAGTTTTTATTAACACCTTCCCTTAACATAATCGTCTTACTCGAACTTCCCATATACCATATCCAATACAGCTTTAAAGATGACTGTCTAGAATTATGCTATAGTTTAAATGTAATCCATTTGCTATATACGACTTAGGGGACATTAATTAGTTTATGTTTTTCAAGAGAAACACATAAAACTCCAACAACATTTAAAATTTACTTACGCAATCTCTCCTATTCCGAATGGATGTAGTTAGTTTTTCCTTAAAATTCATTTTCTTTCCTTTTTAATCATTACTTCCCACAAATGTCACGAAAACGTTAAATAGGAATTCACCGAAAGATCCAAGACTGACAACTATTGTAATTTCACAAATACCTCAGTGTCAGTCAGTTAAGTAAACTGACAGCCTTCTCCATCAATACTGACAAATACCTTTTATTTGACTGAAGGGTACTTAACGATTCCAGAAACACCACAGAAAGTTAATGGAAGCCGAACACATTATTAAACTAACACGTTAATTTTTCGACAAGAGCCGGGCAAATAACTTCACATTGGCTTGTGTTAGCATAAATTAAGTGAAGCCTCAAGTAACTTTCTTTTCCCCTTTGGGCTTTAGTTTTCGGTTTTAACTACACTAATTGATCCCAACTGTATGAATTATTTTCGATTTTTGCAAGTTCATGAAAATAGAACTGCAATTGAAGATATCTGAAAATCTTTTTCCAGAGGTGAACTACGTTCACTAATTAAGAATCGATTCATCCGATTTTAGAAGGAAGGGAAAAACTTTTCATCTTGAATTCCTGGCAGATTTCATTTCCTTTAACTTCGAAAAGGTTTGATTGTGTAAGTGTCAGAATAAGGGCGAAGTTGTACCATGTTTGGAAGGCGAATCACGAAGTATCTGGTGCAGTCGAAACTTTTTGACTTGATGCCCTTGAGGTACGAAGCACTTACATGTTTAAGTAAGAAATTAAATTGACAAGCTATTTCTACTGAAATAAAACTTTTTCATTCAAGAATTACTTTTCCGGGAAATTTAAAACTATACATAATTTCTGTACTATTTTAAATCTTAAATTCAGAATTTGTCTTAATTTTTCATAAAATTTGTGCAAGTATTCTTTTTTTAAATTAGTGCGGGAACGAGATTATCTGATAAGTGACATCTGAAACTGCTAACCATATTGAATAAAAGGACAGTTCAACAATTTTTCTGTTTTATCGAGAAGGAAATAGTCCGGCAATACTGCAGCAAATTTCCACCACGAAATCACATTTATCTGTCAATTAGTTATTTCTGTCTGTCAAAGTTTAGTGAGCAAAAATTCATCCCTTAGCGCTTAAGATAATAATTTCCCTTTCGTTACGAGAAGTTTCTTCAGTCGGACATTTATGAGTTAAAAACATACTTTTCGACGGAAGATTGTTGCTTTCAAATAAAAGACTGAATTATTTTAGGACAGTTACCAAAAGATATTGTATCGTACGCCATAACGATGAGCATTTAATTGGAAGTTTTAAGAAAACCAGGATTTTCTAGCCTATAATGCTGCTTTCGTAAACAAATATGAAAGATACTACTTGATGGACTGTGAACTGTATCCGAGTACATATTTCTCAATTCAGTTTTGCACGAAATATCTTAAGAGATAGCACTGCATTGGGGAATTTATAGGTCTAATTGGTCACGGAATATGTTCTTCTGGTTTACCTTTTTGCTTCCTTTTGCAGCAGTTATTGGTTCTGTGGCCCGCGAGCTTCTCGTAGATCAACAAAATGATATTTTATGTTATAATCTGTTCCAAAAAGATTGGCAGTACACGCTCTTATGGAGTTTTGCTTTCTGCTTTATTTTCCGATCATTTTCCTATGCTTCCATCCCTCTTCCTCAGCTAAAAGATATAATCTGGCTACACTAAATGTGCTTTCCGACTATTCCAGTCACTCGAATTCGTATTGCATCGGAGAACTTCGTATGTAAAACCATCTACCACCCACCACTGAGTGCTGATCACTGTCAGTTGACCAACAGCATCTGGCTGCTGACAGAATCAGTGCCTCTTGGTTTCCAAGAAAGATCGAAAGGATGGCTGTACACGGTTTTTGGCGAGTTTGTGAAATTTGGCATCATAACTTCCCATTTACCGTGTACTACCAATCTTTTTGGAACAGGGTATAGTTTGTCCGCAAAAGATAACTGACTATACCATTCCATCTTCTTCGAAAAAGTTATCTCTACTAGAATACCTAGCAGGGAAGAGTGGGAAGGTTGGTAGTAGCTGCCAATAATGCCAGGTGTACCGATGTTCACAAATGGTTCAAAAGTTGGAAACAGGGTACGATTGGCTTGGGGGAGGGGGTTTCTCAGACCGGCTCAGCATATGGAATAGTGTGTTTCAAGCTGTGGTCCTGGCCATCGAAAGGAACTCCTGTCGCACAAGGGCCTGCAAAAGCGCAAATAAATTTGCTTGTACAGCAACAGTCAAGCTACCATTAAGGCGCTGCACTCGATCAGGTCAATAATGGTACGCAGATGCCAGACCGCTCTACAAAGCTTAGGGTTCTACACAGGGAGATTTTCTGCTAGTTACCAGGTCATAGCGATGTGACGGGAGAAAAGGCGGTCGATATTCTAGCGAAGGAAGGTTCGCATCGAGCGCAAGTGGATCGATCTAACAACCTGCGACATATAAAGGAGGATATGGCCAGAGTGAAATGAAAGGAAAGTGGCGTTTTTACTGAATGAAAGCCGCCGGAATCTCCGTAATATCACTGTGGTTGGTTATAACGGGTCACTGCCTTTCTTGCAGTCATGCCATTCGCATGCGCATTCCTGGAAAAAGCAATCAGCATTTCCATTTGCGACTAGCCAGGATAAGGTTTCAGGCCTTTGGCAAGCATTTCCTTAACGGTCTAGACGAGTTCGCCAGGAGTTGAAGGACCCAGCTATGTTCCTTAATATCTGCGGCTAGTTCAACTAATCACCGCAGGGCAGTGCTAAATCGATCCAGGTGAAGTTTCATCATAGTGGTATCAAATGCTCAAAATTGAGCCTTGTAATGACTGTTGTTCGCTCTGAATATCTGACGTAATATCCCATTAAGGGTGTCTTTCCCATTCATGCTTATACTGGTAGTCCTCCATTCCTAGGCAATTATGGTCCTCCCAAGTCTATAATACTGAATATATTATATTCAGTATTATGCAACATTGAGGAATTCCTAGCAGAATTGAAACATTTTAATAAAGATTTGCACTGCTGGGCCCGATAAATCTAAATTTTTATACTTTTTGAAATAAAATTTATAGCACACGCAAATTAACTGAAAGTATGCAAAACTTTCTCTTAGTGAGATTACCATTTAAACGCAAAATAGATCTAATTTCCAGCAAATTGTCGCCGTAGTGTTCGAAGCTTATCTACTTACTATTCATGTTATGCAAACGGCGCCCAGCAAAAAACAGAAAATATGTACTCGATACGTTGCCTAGTGTCTGCTGAAAAATTCCGCTTTTATGAGTAATAATAAAACGCATAGGTGATTACTTTCCGATATAATAAATTTATATAGAGTAAAGCTAGTGGATGAAGCTACCTTGACAGCCGAAATTGAAAATTAACTTCAATGTTAACTATAAAAGAATTGTCCAATATACATAGTCAGTACTAAATAGTCCATTATACAGAAGTACCTCGAAAAGCTGGTAAAAATAAGAGCGGAGGGAATTTGGGTGCCGCACGCGTTAATCGACCGTAACAGGCGCAGAGAATAAGCACGTGTCCATTGCTGCAAAAGAATGAAGACTTTACAACCATTCCTTCACAACTTGAAGTCGGTGTTGAATGCGAATGTACCGAGAAAAAACAGTATCTTAATCGAGGACAACAACCGCATGCGACCTGTCGAGCTGGTTTATACCCAAAAAGAATATGTTGATACGTGAAACTCCAAAATTATATTACAAGTTAATACACTACTATTAGGATTGTGTCTTAAACAATCATCGCGATAACAGTCTTGAAGCTGAAAAAAAGTCTAAAACATTTGGTGGATTATATTACAATTTGCAAACTAAACTATTATAGCAGTACAGTAGCATACACCTATTTAAATTAATCTAGCTGGAATAGCTAGTTATCTCACCTTCTTTCGGTGGATTTATTGAAGACAAACTCCAAAGCTAGACATTACAACGCATATTCCACTCGATACGTATTAATAAACGTATCCGAGTCCACATTCAGCAATAAATAAATAAATAAATTTAGTAAATAAAGCCGAAAATTTGATGCATTGAGGCAAGGCATCACCGACACCAAGGATCCTTATACATCAAATATGATTGGTTCTTTCAGTCTACAGGGTCCCCCTTAACCGCTTGGTGACTTATTCCAACTTAATTTGCTGCTTTTCTCAGCGAGTCACCATTTTACAAACGACTTATCACCGAATGTATCACTGCCGCGCATAATTTGGCCATTCCTTATTAAGGTACGTAAAAGATCAAAGGAACCCTTATGATGTGACTTACATCAATTTGGTACAATTATAGAAGGCATTTGCTCGCATCAATTTCCGGTGAGAAAAATTCAGAAGTAATATTTCTTTTTGACTTATACCCAAACATGCAAAATAATAACACCCCCCCTTCCCCACCCGAGAAAGGTCTGATATACAGGGTGTTTCAAATCTGACGTGGCAAAATGAGTAGGGTGATAGAACTCACCTAGCAAAACAAAAAACTGTATGGTAGGGGGGAGCAATCTCAACCGTTTCGGAGTTACAGGGTGATTCATGGTATGCACATTATCCTTTTATCTTTTGATTTACCCAACACAGCGACATTAAACAAACTCTATAAAAGTGCCATCCAAATAACCTTTCCAAAATTGTCAACAGTGTTTATCTAACTCCTACCATTGCAGGTACAGTCACTTCCAAAATTGAAAAAAATGTTTTGCGATTACCTAAAATTCAGAATTTTTCCAAATTTGCTCCCCTTTTTTATTTTTATAGGATTGTCCATCTTATTACCTTTCCGATAGGGTGCAACGTGGCAAGGCAAAGGATTAGAAAAACGGCATCCTTAGTCATCGCCTCAAGTTTGGGAGGATCTAATATCCAAAGAGTGGTAACTAGAGGTATCCCTCAGGGAGGAATCCTTTCACCACTCTTATGAACATAACTCTGGATGAGTTACTCATGGACCTGGAGTACTCTGGTCATAAGGTTATCACCTGCGCCGATGATATTGCCCAGATATGTTCAGGAAAGTACCCAAACACACTGGCTGAAGTGTTACAAGACGCCCTCTTCAAGATATTATCATGGATTGATGGGTGAGGTCTAGGCGTAAACCAGAACAAAACAGAGTTAATACTCTTCTGTCAGAGTTTATGTATCTGACAGAAGAGTATTAACTCCTATGAATTGCCCTATACTACTAAATATCTAGGTGTAGTCCTACCTGGAAGTCTAACATCCAGGAAAGAGTACGGAAAGCTACAGTAGCGCTGTACCCGTGTAAGAAAGCAATAGAGAAAAGATGGGGTATGGAGCCATGCATTGCGCATTGACTCTCCGCAAGTGTCATACGACCTATACTTACGAATGGCGTGATTGTCTGGTGGCCGGCACTAAATAGTACAACCCATCACTACCGTTAGATCTCTTTGGTAAGCAAACCACATCCTCAGCCGCCATTAGGCTTAACTCAATCCTGACCTGAAACCGAACCGACTGCGGTCACTCCAAAATCCTAAACAACCCCCCCCCCCCACTACATCACTTCATTGACGGCTCCAAATTAGAAGGCAAAGTAGGTGGAGGTATCTTTTCGGAACATTTGGACCTCGATATTTCATTCCGCCACGGACCGCCTGAATCATTTAACGCTAGACAACATGTGTATTTCCACAGATAGTCAGGCCGCTATTAAATCCCTCATGGGAGTATACACCACCTCCAAACCGTTTTAGCATGTCGCTAAGCACTAAATGACATAGCTGAACATCGGAAAGTACGGCTCATCTGGGTGCATGGACAAAGTAATATTCCGGATAACTGTAGAGCCGACGAACTAGCAAGAATCAGTACCACTCGTCCTGATTTGAACATTAACCACCACTTGGGTAAACCACTGGCCACTTGCAAACTGGAACTCTTACAGGAATCTCGCAGGATTGCAAATATTTGGCAGGAGGAACACACCTGCCTAATTACCCGACAGATATGGCCAAAACTGGACCCTAAATGGTCAAGTGACTCATCCTACTCGGACACGAAGCAATACGCAGTACCGTAGCCCTTATTACGGGCCACTGCCTTATAGGTAGAGGCGCCGATAGACTGGGCGCACCTTCCAAAGACGTCAACTTCTTCTCTGAAGAGCTATCCGAATTAGGCTCCACTCACGTCAGAGACCTAGCTCGATTTATCAGGAGTTCCAAAGGGTTCCCGACGACGGTTAAGGCTGAACACCCTTTCCATCCCAGCCACATTTATTTTGACTCCCCGTGAACTGGTTCCGCTGGAGTCAGGGAACTAGCTCGGTGCACAGGGGGTAACAAGTTCACCCTCTTCTTCTGAGGTATTTAAAAATATTACAATATTGTTGTAGCCTCAACTTGTGGTATCACAATGGGTCTATTAGGCCTACGTATTCCTTCTTAGGCAGCCACTTCAACGTAATCTAACCACCTAGAAATCCCTGACTACCTTATTATTTTATTGCACTTTAGGTAGGAAATTCTTTAAATAAAGAAAATTTTTAAGATGAAGGGCCTAACATTTTTGTTTTGGGTTAACAGATAATTAATTTTAATTATTGCTGCAAAACAGGTATAAAAATGTTTTTTTTTATGATGTGACCAAAGCCTAGGGCACAATCCTTTACGCGTTAGCATGGCTTTCCCGGAAGGGAAATAGGGTAAGGGGAGTGAGGAAACTGGAAAGTCTTGTTTTTGCATTGCTGCGAGCTAGACGACCAGCTCAAAGACCCCGACCAGGTCTCAAACCCGGGAACCATGGCATGGTGGTAGTGCCGCTCAACCAATTGATCTTACCACGTCTCTGTTAGTATAATTTTGTTTTATTGCCGATAGTAGCTTGTGTTAGCCAGAATTCACACCCTTGTATCCTGGCGTTCTGTTACTCGTATCTGATGAAAATTTCGCTATAAAAAAGCGTCAGTCAGCAAAAATACCTATCATAGTTGACAAACAACTCAATAAGTAGGGGTCTTTTTAAGAAAAAAATATTAAAAAATTGTAGAATTTACTTTTTAGGAATACGTGGATATTATTTACATCTATGGTGTAGTAGACGGAAACGAGACAGCGGCTGTACTAGAATATTAAAGGAGATTCCTTAATCGGCGAGCAACCCAAATAAGAAATGGTAGAATTTACTTTTGAGGAACACGCGGATATTATTTACATTTATGGTGGAGTAGACGGAAACGAGGGAACGGCTATACTGGAATAGCAAAGGATATTCCCTAATCGGCGAGTACCCCAAAGAGGGGTATCGATACGGACTTTCCGAAGATTAAGAGAAGCAGGAAGTGTACCTTCACACGAGAGGGAAACACAACCCGAAACTTCGGGAACTTCTGCCAACATCGAGCAGCAAAAAATCACCATCGTGAGGCAAGACTCACGAGACGACTCGCAAGACAATTAGGAGTGTCTTCAGCTAAGGTTTGGAGGGTTATTCATCGAAAGGGATTACGTCCATATAACCCAATCCAAGGACTACTCGAAGGAGATTCTGGAGGAGGAAGGAGCAAACTGGAATTTAGCTTCTGAAACGCGACATTGACAACAGGGCGTTTCTGGACCGAATTCTGTGGAGGGATGAATCTCAACTCAATAGGGATGGTATCAGGAACTCCCATAACCTCCATACCTGGTCGAAAACTAACCCACACATGACAACGGTGACATCATTCCAGCAGAGATTCAGTGTCAATGTTTGGGCTGGTATCATGGGCAACCATTTCGTAGGACCATTAATTTTGCTCCAAGTGCTCAACAGTCAAATTTATGCAGACTTTTTAGAGATTATACTGCCGGATCTAATAGATGACATGCCTGTGCATAATCGAACAGACATGTTTTACCAGCACGACAAGAGCCAGCGCATTCTGCTAACATTGTGAAGGCAATACTAAGTGAAAAATTTCCTAACCGCTGGATTGGATGAGGTGCACCGATTCCTTGGCCTGTTAGATCTCCAGACCTTACCCCATTGGACATTTTCGTATGGCGAACAATGAAGGATGGAGTTTCCTCAAGCTCTGTTAACACTAGGGAGGATTTAGTTAGCAGAATTGGAAATGCAGCGACGAAAATACGGGAGAGGCTGCGTGCAATACGCCTTAAGATTGTTGGCATGCATCCAAAATGGTGGACATTTTGACATTTTGTAATTTACTAAGATTAATTGTAATACATTTTGAATTCAATAAAAATGATTTTAGACTTAATAAGAGTTTAGTTTTTTTAAATTGCAGATTTTCAAATATTTCCCGAAAGTTTTCTACTTATAACTTTCTACACCCATTCTCTAACTCGGCATGTTGTGCCTTTTTGGAAAGGTAATAAGATAAATAAAAAAGGGGTTTACTAATTACATGAATTTTGGAGAAAATTAGGGAAAATGCTGTTTTTTTATGTCACTGTGTTGGGTAGGTCAAAATATAAAAATAAAAGAGTAATATGCATACCATAAAAAATTTTAATTTATGAATGACCCTGTAACTCTCAAACGGTTGAGATTGTCACCCCCTCCCCCTCCTGCCATACAATTTTTTGTTTGCCTAGGTGAGGTCTATCTCGCCACTCATTTTGGCACATCAGCTCTGAAAACCCTGTATCTATATGCCATTTATAAGTTTGAAAGAAAATACATAAATCTCATAGTTTTTTTTTATATTGTATGTATTAATATTGTTTATTTTTTCTTAATTTGTGAAGCACTGGTTACTATTATCTGCATTTCATTCACTCGATTTTTTTCTTATATATATCTTATATATATCGTAGAAATATTTTTTTATAAAAATAGCACGAAAAAACCTCGTTTCAATGGATGGTCACGTAATTAAGGTCGTTCTAAAATATATCGGTCAGCAATAGCAGACTGAAGAAACTAAAGCTTTATTTTGTTATTAACAGAAAAACTTTAAACGCGTTTTTCTCGAAAACGTTTTTTTGAGCGCTAAACACTATTCAGCAAAGATTAAATGAGCTATCGAGTTGAAACTTTTAACAAACTTTAGAAAAATCTATTAGCTACGTAATAAGTCTCCGTGCTATTCGAAAAATCAGCTCCCTTGCTCCCTTCAAGTTTAAGTGTCGAAAAAAACCTTTTTTTGTGTTTTTTTCTTTAAAATTCATTTTTTTTATTTTTCAACTCTTTCTTTCCCGAGGTTCATTACAGGGCCAATCAGACTAGTTTCATAATGTCTTTGGTTATTTTGTTTGAGATGTTTCGAAGTGCCGGAATCGTGTTTACCGCGGAGCAACTTTTTATTTGGTCAAATTAAATTTTTTAAACATAAATGTGTAAAAAGAATTTTTTTAGGTTAGTTTTAATGTATCTAAAACAAGCATTCATTTTTTGTTCATAGAATGAGAAACCCCCCTTTAAGAATAACAGAATTTCTCTCATGAATGCAAAAGTTTAACAATGCACTCTTTAGAAAATTATGAATTTTGTAAATGAAATAATACAGACTTCACAACCGAGTGAACAATGAACAATGTGTTCATTGCACCAATCACACGCGTACACCTTGTATGGAAAAGTTGAAATATTTTTAAAAGTCGACAAATAGTGTGTGCGTCATTGCCTTCACATTTATAAAACAAGGTCTATTCATATCAACTTTAATAATTGAAAAAACCCTTTTATCGTGAAAACGGAAGGTAAGCTTGTATACCGAAAATAATTTCGACCTTTCAATTAATTCTTGCTATCCAAATCAATTTAGAAATTCCTTATATGGCTCAAAGGACATGAATGTCTCCTGAAGGATGATGTCGTAAGAAAATAATAGCTAAAACGAACAGGCATTTACTTTCAATTAAAGTGTAATTTTATTTAAACGTGGACCGACCCAATGTACAGACAGTCAGTAACCGATAACAGATATCATCACTCAGGATCGATTTATATACATAGTTCTCAGTTCTGCAGTCTTGAGAAACTGAGAATGTAAAAAAGTTTTGTGGTTAAGTAAATGTCCAATGGAACTGAGACTAAACTTTCCTATTTTGTAATAATAACTATTTTAATATCACCATTAGGGGCCTTATCAAAACAAATTAATTACTATCTAAATCTTTTCGAATAACTTGTAAATTAAAATAATTTATTCAAGGTTTGTTGTTTCTAACTTAAAAGTAATTGATTTATGGTTTTATCGGGTTATAGTAAGCTCGTAAGCTTTTACTAGGCCAGATTCGACTACAGTAAACTTCCATAGTCAAATATCATCACCCTTTTTATTTTCATAAATAAATATAATATTTTGAGGGCAAACTTACTAAAAGTAGGTAGGTTTGAGTAGCCATGCATTAAAAGAACACACTTAATCTGACGTCCATCATTTGAGAAACATCCCAATCCCTTCGCGTCCGTAACAATAAGGTAGTGACCGCTGGTTGTCCCTACGATTACAAATAGAGTGGCTCTGTCCACCAAAATTTGGCGCTTGGAGAGCTTCAAAAGATTCAACTTAAGCAGACCTCGCTGATCGCATGACACGTAGTGCCATTTGCCCATATTAGTTCACTTAGATAGTTGCAGGCATGTTAAACAACAGAATATAGGCCAACCTAAAGAAGCTTTATCCTGTTGAATTTCTAGGATAGTGCCACGTCTAGCAACCTTATGTACTACGTAGTATCCTGAAATCTCGCCGTCCCCTGGAATGAAGGACAGGTGGATATGATGCCATCTCATTTAAGTATAAGCGACAGTTGTTTAAAGTTTTTGATTTTGACTGTGTGTAAGGTTACAAATATCCTTTTCAGGTGTGTCGTTTCCTCCTAGCTAATCTAGGGCTCCCTGAATTGCCATTACGACCGTTTTGAACGCAGTAAAATTGTCCGAAAGGCGAAAAGATTGAACAATATTCAGTTTTTACGAGAAATTCCCACACCCCACTATGCCATGCAGTTTAGAGCCATCCGTAAAGTTCTGGGCAGATTTACCATAAGGCAATGCGTCGCTTTCACAGGAATAGCTAGGTAAAGTATAATCAACGTTACCTAGAGAGAACGATAAAGAGTTCAGAATTGTAGAGTGCCCAGCACAAACATTGGACCACTGAAAAGTTGCTGATGCCAGATGCTTGCCTATCAAATCTAAAGGAAATAGATGAGAAAGTATTTCCATGGTAGAAGTAGATGTCGTCCGCAACGCTTCACTAATACAGGCTGACCTCTGAAATTTCCCTACGATATTAAGGTTTATGGAATTGTTCAGTCGTGGGTACCAGACGATCACGCCATACAGCAAGAATTGAGCCAGTGGGTTATCTTAGGGCGGAAACCCCATTCCCCACCGATGGCCCTCTTACAAAAGTATAGAGCTGCCGTTGCCTTCTTCATCCGTTTCTGAATGTTCGGTTTTCAGCTCAGTTTCCCGTCCAGTATAAGGCCCAGATACTTCATGAGATAGTCTATGTTTGCTAGAGAAAATAACTAGCTCAGTGTTTTCAGGGTTAACCTTTAGCTCGCACCTAACTGCCTGTCTTGGCAATCGAGCATTTTGTAAGAAGTTTCTGAACACAGATAACTAGTTTTGAGCCTGTTATGGCGATGCTGTTCGCATAAGTCTTACCCTTCCAAGATTTCTAATAGCTCGTTGACCTCGTTGATAACCTTATGGCGTGCCTACTCGCAATCCTAGTAGCATGAGGCTCTCTCACCCGTGTACTGATAGTCCTGCCTTGAAGCGTCCGATACAAAATTATCTCCCATCCCGAGTGCCTCTGTGATAGCCCCCGGTTTGACTTAAGTAACAGATTTTAATATCGATAAAAACAACTATTGTGTATTCTTTACATTCAAGAGATTTTTCTATAATGCGTATCCAATAGTGCGGTTTTTACAGTAAGCGTGCTGGGGCACCGATGTTATGTACTGTGCGATACTACAGCGTAAATGTATACCAACTATTTTCTCTAATCCTTTAAGGTGAACAGATGATAGATGATTCAATGTAGTTAGGGGCAGCATGTAAGGTTTTAACCACCTCGGATCTAAGCGTTACTTGAATACGTCTCCATAACCTAGGGATATGAACTTATGCAAGGCAGTCCTAATACAAAGCCATCAACCAAGGTAGTAATAAATCGAAGTTGCGTTGAAGCTTGGCAGGAATAATACCATCAGGCCCTGGTGACTTCAATGATTTATAACTACCTCTAGCCTAACGGAGTT
Organism: Leptarthrus brevirostris; assembly: GCA_964036015.1. Lineage (NCBI taxonomy): Eukaryota > Metazoa > Arthropoda > Insecta > Diptera > Asilidae > Leptarthrus > Leptarthrus brevirostris. The sequence goes on from OZ038371.1 coordinate 29,708,689, forward strand.
TGATGCCCGCCGTGTTCAGCCAACTCCGGAGGGGAGAAAAAGTTATTTCGGTGGAGTACCTCCTCCCTCCTAGAGCTGAACAGTTCTTTATTTCCCCAGGAGGATGACTTTCTGATAGAGTCTCGAGAGACTCTACTAAGAACAAGGACTATCCGCCCTTAGCAGATAGTTGGATATACTTGAGTTCGTCGATTAAGTCTTTCTAAATTTGGAGGTCTCTTGAATTGTAGGGCAGTACGTTCTTTACGATTTCCTTTCCGCTCTTTTGAGTTCAATTTGTAACCGACTTCCCAAAAACAACAAGGTTCTAAGTTTCACATGTATTTATTTATTTATTTTTTATGTATGACCGGGCATAATTTCGTAACGCGTGGACCGATTTTGATGATTCTGTTTTTGTTGGGTAACGTGTGTTCCCCGATTGGTACCATGTCAAAAAAATTCTAACTTCATAATGCGTGGACCGATTTAGATATTATTTTTTTTTAATTGAGTATGATCCCCCATTGCTAATAATGAAAAAATGTGTCCCAATTTATTAATGTACACACCTATTTGGATGATTCTTTTTTGCTCAATACAGTATGATCCCCCATTACTACTATATGGAAAAATTTTGACCTAGAGTTCGGGTGAGGGGAGGGGTAGCCTAACTTTGTACCGCATGGACTGACTGATTTAGATGATTCTGAGTGCATAGAGAATCTGTTTGTATTCTAACAAAATTTGTGGCTTGTGGCGAGAGTTGGAGGAGAGGTGGCACCTAGCTTCATAAGGCATAGACCGATTATGATGATTTTAATTCTGTTCAGAAAACGCTACAATTTTGTACATAAGGTGACTACGATGGTTCTCTGGCTACGATAATTGTCTTTTGCTGTATAGAGTACGATGACGCACTGGGGTCATGTTAAAAAATTTCTATGGTGAGGGTATGAAAGGGTGACCGTGACTTATTTCGTAATATGTTACCGGATTTGGATAACTCTGCCTCCATTCTTTAAAATGCACTACCTCTGCAACTTTTGATCTTTTGTGAAGTTGGTTCAACTTCTTTTTAAAACTATTTTATTCCTTCCTAAGGGTCCCAAGTTTCCTCTGCTTTCCCCTTGTCTCTTAAATTGAAAGGATTGAGCCATCTGTTAAGGATTTTGGAAAATTTATCTACGAACTAGGAGGGAAACCTAGGTCTGAGGGCAGTGTTGCCTCAACAACAACCCTATACTTATCCTAATGAGTCAGCCGGTAATTTCTAAAGACTTGTGGATTTTAGGGACGATCGTCCAAATTAAATATTGTATACTTTTGATCGGAGGAGTGTTCTTTCAAGAATTTAAATTTTTACTCAAACTTACAGAACATATTGAAAATTTACCTCTTTTTAGAACTAACTAATAAAAGTAGTTCGACAGAAAATTTAAAAAAAAAAACAATCTGTTTTTCAAAAGTTGCAAAATCAGTTCGATTTGTTTTGTTTCCTAATATCATCCGTAGGAACCATATTCTGTCTCTATAGTTCCCGTAACACCTTGTGGGGCAAGGGGCAGGAGAAGAACTTCACCCGATTCAAGACAACGATTGAAACTAAACCTAAAATTTAAAATGTATTCCGAACTAGTGGCCTAAATTTAATGAAAACAACTATGGGTCGCCACCGGTGGGATTCAAACCTGAGACCTCCGGATTGGTAGGACGACTCGTTGTCACTTACTCCACTGACGACATCAGCAATTATATTAGGACTACGAAAATGTTGCTTCTTTTTGTCCACTTCGATTGCTTTCTTGGTCGACTCTCATGTCCAGGATGTATGAGGATTTATCAGAAATAGGAAACAAATAGCAATGTAAAACACTGAACTGAAAATATAGTTGAAAACAGTTTTTCTAATATCATCCCAGGACTATTTTAGTCACGTCACGGCTAAGAAAACCACAGTTCGATAGAATCATAAGCTCAGAAAAACATGTCTGCTTTTAATCGATATTACGTTCTCACGTATGTGGTGGTTGTATGGTGGCGAGCAGTGGATATAGCGACTCATCACAAAGCACTAGATAAGGTTCAAAGGATGGCAATACTACTGATCACAGGTGACATTAGAACCACTGCCTCTAAGGCCATAAATACCATTTTCCACCTTCTGCCGGTGGATCTTTTCGGTAAGTAATCCGCATCCTCCGCTGCCATCAGGCTTAACTCAGTCCAGGCCTGGAAACGAACTTACTTCGGTCTCTCCAAAATCCTGGACGGAAGAATCGTTACAAACGCCAAATGGCAGGAGAATACATCTGCCTGATCACTCGACAGATATGACCAAAGCTTGACCGTTATTTCGAGTCACTGCACCTTCAAAAGACTTTCTAGAGTTTAGAGTAGTGTATACGACTCTACACGGATACGTTACAATTTGTCGAAAATATTTATTATATTTGTACGGACCCTCTGCTAACACGTATGATCTCAAACTATTTTGGTTGAATACTAACCACAAACACTACTAGTTCAGCTATCCACCTTTAGAGATATCTTTTCGTAGGCTGAGCTAGGTGAGGGACTCTGTTAGAGGAAGGGACGATATTTGGTGATTGTACCTAGGGATCAAAATCCGCTGAGTGCGCATAAATTGCCAACTGCACCACCAAAGGTATGGTCTCCTTCAGCAGTTGGACGCGTTCGCACAAAGCCGTAACGTAGATGATTTTCAGGAAATAAGAGAATTGCTGTTTTTTGGGTTGACAAAACGTGCTTGCAAGCATTATAAAAGGGCGTCTGGAAATTGCTTTAATGGTAGGTTTCGTTAATATTAAAGATAATTTAATTGAGCTTAGCACTTAAGGAATAAAATTAAATATATGTGTGATCTTTATCAACAGTCAAAGTCAATTATAATCCTGTCAACTGTATTTAACACTTAAATTTAATTTCTTCTAGGACAAATACTGTCCGCGACCGCTACGACCGACTATCATCAAGTGCAAGATTGACATGTCATTAATTCCTTTGCTTTTTCGGAAAAAAACGATACCTTATAAAACGATTTCTGTCTCCTCTCACAGGAAGTAATAGCTTTCCCGTCTAACGCAGAGATGGATATACACGAAATGGCAAACACTCCTAACCTCAATCATTCCCATCGACATTCCAGCACAGCCAAACACACGACTATACGACGAAAATCTTGTAAAATGTTCTCTATTAACAAAACATTCCTGCAGAAAAGATTGGATTCTGCTTATGTATCAGTGCATAACCTTAGCTATTAGAGGATACAAAAAATTAGTGCTATACTTAGTGTCCTAAGTGTTCGATTGGCACAGTCGACAGAAATCGATCTGATGCTATTAGTGCACCGTGAACCCAGGCGTGCATTTAATTGACCTAAATTTGCCAGTCCTTCTCACTGGAGAGAAATCTGTTCAAAGTCCTTTTTTATGTGCGTCTGGAAATAGGAGTCATTTTTCGTATGTCCCTGTATAAAGGATGGGATGTCTGACAGAATTCCGGCTTCCCATCTGAAATTTTGCTTCAGACTTTTTGCTTTTATGCAATTTTTTCAGGTTTAGTAAAATCATTCATTTAAAGTATGATTTTAAGCACACAAAAAGACAATAACAATTAAATAACAAAATAATATATCTTATAATATTTGTGTATAACGCTTAGATCTAAACCTAATAATGACATTTTACATTTTGTGGTTGAATTAAGTATACCACTCAAATTCTTTGGATAAAAGATTAATATTAAAAATGCATTTAAGTTAATGTTCTATGTATGTAGTTATAACAATATCATTGTAAGCAGTATCAATTATTCCTTATATTATTAGTTCTAAGGAAGTCATATTAAAATAAACAATGGAGAATCAGTAATTGGAGAATCAGACATTTGGTGATAATTTATTTCACCGAAATAAAGCTGAAACATTCTTTACCTGGATAATGGAAAAATATTTCAAATTTCTTTTTGTGAGCGCCAAATCTTCAGAACAAATTAGTCACTCTAGGTGATCAACTTAACCCTCTTGCGGTTTGACTACAAAATTATGTAAACGCATAAAACGGTCGACTGTTTGATTTAGCTACATATATTGAAATCATCAGTATAGCCTTCATTTGTATTTAAAGTTGCAAGGACTAGGATCCACTAGAGCCGCTGCTAAGCATCTGTGCTTTCAATCTGCCGCATCATATTAGACTCGTAGATCAATTTTGCAAAACATATGGCTACTGAAAGCGTTTTTGAGTTTCTTCTGTTTTGAAACTTAAGCATCGTCCGCTCATAGTCAAATTTCGTAACTCTACATTCATTAGTAATCAATATACAGTGGGAATTCTTAGTATATTTTTAGGGTAATTTTATTCCTTTGGATTCGAAAATGATTACCTTTATGTTCAATCAGCTTTTATTTTCGAAAAATTCATTATATCTGCAATTTTTCTTAGTAAAAATCAATTTGAATCTTTTTCGAAGATTTACACGCCTGACAAACAAACAAAAACATAATTTACACATTTCTTTATGAGGAAAGTGATGAAAATCATGACAAAAACGAATAAACTCAAAATTCAAAAAGGTGAAACTTTAAATATACTATATATTATACAAAATTTTGAAAAATTCGGATAAAAATACCGGCCAAGTGTATGTCAGGCCCTCCCTTAATTAAACTGTTTTACACTATTCCTAATATGAGGGCATATAACACTAGTCTAAAAATTATTGCAAAATTTTATTATGGCAAATAAAAGCCATTACTTCTGTAGAAAAATTTTTCGATGAACCTGATAATCACAAAAATAAATTTTATGGTGTTGTTTGTCACAATAGCACCACTAGTTTAATTGCCACGGCCAAAAAGGCCCTTAAAAAAATTAAAAAAAAACTATTAATAACATAAAAAGAGTGGAAAAATTTATTTTTAATTGGTATAATGAGGAATATTCGTCATATTCACCTTTTTTTTTACCAACTTCCTAAAACAACAGGTTTTAATTTCGACCCGTATTTCATTTTTTAATATTTCAGATTATTCTGATCAGATTGATTAGTCTCATCAGAATAAAAAAAACTCGGATAAGATTATTCTTATGAGATTTTACCGATCAGATTATTCTTATCATATTCTTCTGATCAGAAAATTGAGATCAGATTATTCGCAGGCCCCAGGGTCAACTTCCTCCCCCCTTCTTGATTATGAGAAATTTGACTGAAATACTAAAAAAAATTACCTAAAATATATATGACCATATTTTTTAATTGCGTAATATATCATATTTTATGTACATCCATTTGTTGATAGTTTTCTTTGTATGGCTCCTTTATTTTTTTTTTAAATAAGAACCCCCCCCCCCATGTTTCTTTTTCTGTTGAATAGATTACGATCCCCCATTGCTAATAATAATAACAATTTGGTCCCAGGGTGGGGTGGGGATGGAGGTGGGAACGCGTCAGCGGTTTTGAATGATTTTTTCTTTGTTGGGTAGAGTATGTTCCCAGATTGGTACCCTGTCAATAATGTCACTGGGTGGGTCAATGGGGTGGGTTAAGGGAGTTGTTGTGGTTGGGGGGTAGGTAGTGAAACCTAACTTCTTATTTCGTGGACCAATTTGGATAATTCCGTTTTGGTTGTATATGTAGAGTATGACTACCCATTGCTAATAACGAAAAAAAAGTTTTACCTAGGTGTGGTGGGGAGGGCGAGTCTAACTTCGTAACGCGTGGACCGATTTAGATGATTTTTTTTTGTTGGGTAGAGCATGTTCTCCAATTGGTACCATGTCAAAAATGTTGCCGTTGGGGGTGAGGGAGAGGGGGAGGGGTGGAACCTAACTTTTTAATGCGCGGACCGATTTGGATGGTTCTTTTTTTGTTGTATAGAATAAGATCGACTATTGTTAATAATGGAAAAAAATCTTCTGTGATGGGGCGACGAAGGGTGATATATTAGCCCAACTTCATAACGCGTGGATCGATTCGGTTGATTCTCTTTCTGATGTATTGACTCTTTGTAGCGTCGACGGAATACACTATTTAAACGACAGTAATAGCTAAATTAACGTAATTCATCAATTATTAATTAACACTCGACCTCTTTACACACATTTTTCTCACCCTACGCATATCCTGAGCTTAAGCATTAACAAAAAAAAATGTGTGCGCAATTACATACTTAATCCTAAAATCTACGACGATCTACGAAGGTTTTAGTTACCCAATATTGTGTTAATAATCAAGATCTGTACAATTTATCAAAATATGTTCATATATTTTCTGTTACCAATGCTCCAGTTTTTAAATCGCTGGTTGAAAACTTACTTAAAATATAGGATGCTTTCTATATTGCATAACGCTATTCAGCTAATTATAAATAATTTTCACATAGGCATTTAAACTTCCTTCCTACAATACTTTTGTAGGTGAGTGATCTTTTCTTGTCCATAGTGCAACTATTCACCCTTTAATTTACAATATTGTTATGTGCACTGTGGTCTGGCATAGGCTAAGTGAAATCAAGTTGAGCAATGCGCACGTCCCAAATTTCGGAAATCAGAAAAACCTTAAATGCCATATTAAGGGGGTCTTATACCTTGTTGGTTTCAAAAAATCTGAATTTTTTTTTAAATTTTTCTAATCTAGAATGTGACAGGAAGATATCCTGGAAATAATTTAACGGAATTCTTATTATTTCGGGATGTCAGAGACTGTCAAGCACAGCTCCGCGTGCCGTCTTTGTAACGCTCCGTGACGGCAGCCCGGAAACTTGTTTTACAAGGACATCCGGAACTGCAAAATGGGCTTGAATTAAACAACGAGAACAGCAAGTAGCTAGTTTCTTCTCCAACAAGAAGATGAACTCTATGGTACTGATATTGCAGATTGATCGTAAGTAAGTTTTCGTCCAAGGTTCATGCATAGCATCTTTATGTAAATGAGATTTCTGAGATTTCCCAAAAGTTGCGTTTTTACAACTGGTTGACAAAATATCTCGAAAAATAATTAATCGATTAAATCTTTTATCAAAATCTTTGAAGAATTTTAACATTTTAACAATTTTTACAGCTGGGTTTTGACCCTAAAAACATGAAAAAAGCACAAATATAATAAATATCGACCTTTTTTTCGAAATTTTTGAATCTTGAAAATTCCGTTCGTCAAACTATACTTAGCCAAGGAGATAATAACACTAAATCTTTTTCGATTTTTGGTTTTAGAGTACTTTCATTGGTACTTTAAGGTCAAACAAAGGTAAAACTAGAAACAATAAAAATTGCAAAAAATTCATTTTCAAAGTATAAGAATAAACGAGTTGAACCCAAAAAATCGCATTATTGGTATCCCTACGATTCATCTTCGAAAAACAGTATCAAAAATGGCGTCGTAAGTTAGAAGACTCCCTTAAGTCAAGGACGACTGGAAGCTATGGTGACTTGGTGTTTCTAGAACTAAGCTAAGTAGTATAAATATTGCTAAGTAGCAGCCTGGTGAATTAGTTGTATTTTAACAGTGAACAGAAAAGTTAAAGTAGGTAAGTAAAGTAAAACATTATAGTGTAAAGTAAAATTGTTAAGAAAATTGTGTAACAAGCTAATCAGTGAAGTGATTAAAAACTGTGAACATTTGTGATTAAAAATAAATGTGTTAATTAATCCTTCAAAGCACAAAGAGCAACATTTACGTTTCAATACATAGAATAGGCAAGGCTTTCAGGAAGCAGATTGTCAGGTATTTGGATGAGCTTGGTTGCCAATAATTTTGTTGAATTTTTGTTATTTGACCTATAATTCGCTCTTGGCTTAGCATATTTTGAATTACATTTGGTATTACGTTTATGATTATATATTCGGTTAAGTAATTAAGATATGGCTTCTTTCGGTTTACTTACGTTTATTTCACTGCTTAGTTGTAAGACTGTTGAAACTTCTGAACAATATTGTTCTCCTTCTTTCTTACTTCTTTATGTGAACATTTTATATGAGAGAAAATTTATCAGTTGCCGTATCAATATAGAAATTGGAGAAAAAATTATTTTTTTCGTTTTAGACAAATAAAATTTCTTAGAAATAAAATGTTAATTCTACACAAAGAACAAATTTATATTTAATGTCATACTTCGATTTCTTTAAATTTGTATACGAAATGTAGATGAACCTATTTTTGAAAAGAAATGATATTCTGGCAATGATTTTAGGGAAGTTTTCTTTTTCAAATACTTAGCCATCGGAATTTGAGGTATAGTTGAAAAAAGTATGTACCTAAACTGGGAGGTATTAATTTTTTGTACAAAAAATGCAGTTCCATATACTATTACTCTAATGTCCCTTGCCGACTGCAGTTAAACAATTTATTCGTGTTTATCCTAAATAGTTTTGAGGTTAAGGATTGCATTCTGAAAAAGATTAAATATTCGACATCAGTACGACAAACTGCGAAATGTTCTCGCTTTCCTTGAATTTGATAAAAATTTACTACCTTTCCTGACCTGTTTAGAACTTTTCAGTTGAAAAGTTTTCCGGCACTTTTCATCGTCCATTTCGACATGCAGCTTAGGATATAAACTTTTTTTCGTTTTTAGCTCCCGTTTGCATTTTTTTACGACAATTTGAGTAATTACAGTAAATTTAGACGAAACTTTTGCATTTTCAGAAGAAAAGCTGTGACAAACTTACAAGTAAGAAAATTACCCGGTGCAAAAAGAAGAAAGGATTTACCCCAAAAGGGTGCATTCAGGGTATGTGCCTTGCCCTAGTTTTCGTCTTCTAGGATACTTGTCGCAGAGAAGGAATTGTCCGAACCCAACTTAAAACAATGGGAAAGGGCTTCATTACATAAATAACTTTCTCCCTTTTAAAGATAATTGCTAGAGTTGTATTCCACTTGCAAAATAATCCCCATCGCTCCATCCGCGCCTGCTCTAGTACCACCAACTGGTCCAGATTTAATATTTTGTCGATTTGCAACGTCATTATATACGAGACATATCAGGCTGCATTAAAACAGGAACGGCTGCACTAGCGCGAAGCTCTTGTAATTAAAATTTTTGCTTTAAGTACTCAAAAATAGCCACAACCACAATTTTCCGCACTTGCTGCCGCTGTTGATTAAAAATTTCGTTTACAGCTGATGTTGCACGTTCAAATTAAATAGCCCATCCAGATATTTGCAATAAAACTCCAAGCCTCATTAAGTAGTCCACTCACATTCAAACACTGCCGTATTCGAAACATTTTGAAGCCGTGCTGAGTTAATCTCGGTTCACATTATCGGACTAATGGGTTTGCATAGCAGAAATTTGTGAGGGAACAAATTGTTGTTTCATTACAATTATATCGAATTGCAATTGTTGAACACATAATGAATGTATGTAGATGCAATTTAAAACTCAAAATTTAATTTTAAGAATTACTGCTACAATAATAATCCTCGCGGGAGGTATTAATATGTTCTTACGAAATAGTTGCCTACCCATTGAGCCTGACATAAAATTACTGGTTTGAAGATTATTATGAAAAGAGATTTGCAAGGCATAAAGTAGGAGCCACAACGGAGAGGAGGTGCAAGTCATTGGCCTCATTAGGATTATTTTCCATAAGAACCCTAGTCACGGCCGCATTTTCCCGCAGTCTAAATTAAATTGAATTGCAAATGTTATTACCTTTCCAAAAAATACAACATGGCAAGGTAGAGAAACGATTACAAAAATTGCATCCTTAGAAATCCCTGACTACATAATTATTTTATTGCACCTTAGGTATGAAATTCTTTAAATAAAAAAAAATTTAGATAAACGGTAGAATATGTTTTTTTAGGATACACAGGTAATTCATTTTAATTATTACTGCAAAAACGTTATAAAAATGTTAGTGTAATTTTGTTTTATTGCCAATATTAACCTGTGTTAGGTAAATTTCACACGTTAGTAACCTGGCGTTTTGTTGCTAACACTTGATGGCAGTTTTGCTATAAAAGAGGGTCAGCCAACAAGAATATCTATCATAGTTGAAAAGCAAATCAATAACTACGGTTGCTCTCAAACTATAAAAAAATTAAAAAAAGGAGTTGAACTGACTTCAAAAAAGCGCTAAAAAGCTTAAAATAATATTTTATATATTACGACATTTTCAAGTCGGTGCAAATTAAATAAACTACACAACAACAAGTCCTCCCTTATGATTTGGTGAGCTGAAATGTTTAGGTAGTTCTATATAGTATCTTCGATTGCGATTTGGTAGGTATTTAGTTTATTTAATTTGCACCGAAAAAAGCTGCTCATATAACAAAGCAATTTCAATAATTGTAGAGGAACTGCACTCTATAGGAAATAATAGAATTATCCAAATCCGGCAACACGTTCCGAAATTAATGCCAGCTGTCTTTTCACACGCTTGGTACAAAATTCTTACCATGGCGCTAATACGTCAACGTAGGTACTCTATGTATAGAGTAGCAAAAGAGAATAGTCAAACTCGAGGCACGCATTACGAAGTGAGGCGACTGCTCCATTCTGTTCCCGTAGTGGCTCTAGATGCAACATATTTTACCATTTACCAATAAGGAAACGTATTTTGTACAACCGAACCGGTCTATACCTTTGGCTCTACTCGTCCACCACCTCCACCCCACCCTGTTGCATATCAAATATATTATAAGTATATCACACACAGTTAATTTTATAGGACAGTGTATATAACGTAAATGAGATCAGTTAGAGACAATATAGTCAGGCAGTAGTTGAACAGCACTCACGATGTACACATAGGATTAAGTTTTTTTAAATAAATGAACTTCAATAATACGGGCAGTCTTTCAACTCAAGAAATACCATATAAAACAAATTTTTGCCGTGGTACCAATAAGGGCACAAACCCTAAAGTTCACAAAAAGAATCATCCAAATCAGTCCACGTGTTGCGAAGTTAGCCTACCCCTCCCCCCACTTATACCCTAGGTAAAATTTCTTTCTCACAGTAGCAATGGGGGATTATAATCTATTCAACAAAAAAAGAAACCATCCAAACCAGTCCACATGTTACAAAATTACCATTACCCCTCCCCCACCACCCCCGAAAACCCAATCCATTCAAAAAGTATTTTATCCAGGTAACAATTGGGGAATATACGCTACCCAACAGAAAAATAATCATCCAAATCGGTATACGCGTTACGAAGTTAGACTGCCCCTCCCCCAATCTTAGGAGCAACTTTTTTCTTCTTTTAGCAAGATTTAGCAGGATCATACTATATACAATTTTACTTACTAGGACCAATTTTTATCTCATATAAGGAATGGGGAGTCATACGCTTTGCAACAAACGAAGAATCATGAAAATCGGTCCCCGCGTTACGACATCAGGTTTCGCCCACACCCTCCAACTCCACCCCAGCAACAAAACTGTTGACAGGTTGCTGAACTTTCTAGAATTAAGCTAAGTAGTATAAATAGGGCTGAGTAGCAGCCTAGTGAGTGAGTTTTATTTAAACCCGTGAAGTGATAAGTGTAAAGAAGTGAAGTGAAACGGTATATTGCGAAAGAAAAGTTGCCAAGAAAATTTTTAATCGAGCTAATTAAGTGAAGTGAATAAAACTGTAAACAATTGTTTCTGAAAATAAGTGTCTTAATTAATCCGTCGAACTAAAAGAGCCCCATTTACGTTACAATACTCTACCCAACCAAAAACAAAATCATCGAAATCTGTCAGGATGGTAAGAAATTATGCCCGGTCAGACATAAAATAATAAAAAAACATACGTGTCGAACTTAGAACCTCTTTGAGAAGTCGTTTCAAAATTATTAAAAATCGTCAGAATTTACTTTTGAGGAATCTTTCTCTTTAGGGCCAGTAACCCCTTGTGGGACATGGGGCGGGAGAAGTACTTCACCCGATTCTAGACGATTGAAAATGGACATATAATTTATAATTAGAAATGAGCAGAGAACAACCATAAGTCGTTGTTGGTGGGAATCGAACCTGGAACCTCCGAATTGGTACGTTAACACTTACTCCACCGCTGACAGGAATACACGGATATAATGTACATTTATTGTGCAGTAGACTGAAACGAACTTTCAGGACTTTCCGAAAGTTAAGAGAAACCGGTGTAAAAAACACCGGAAGATTTTGCCGACGTCGAGCAGCACATAATCACCCTCGTCGCGCAAGACCCTAAAACTAGCCCGACACGAGTCGCAAGAAAATTCGGAGCGTTTTCAGTTAAAGACTGGAGGGTTATCCATCCAGCAGGATGACGTTCATATGATCATATTACCGTCCAAGGCCTACTGGAAGGAGATTCCGAGATAAGATTAAATTTTGTATTTGGCTTCTGGAACATGATATGGGGAAGGGGGCGTTTCCGGGCCGAATTCTGTGGACGGATGAATCGCAGTTCACTGAATATGGTATCAAATACTTCTATAACCTTCATTCCGCCTTAATTACTAACACACATAGGAGAAGAGGACCTCCATCCAGCACAAATTCTAAGAAAATGTATGGGTTGGTTTGATCGACACCCATTTGGTAAGACCGTTCATTTTGTTGCAAGCGCTTAATAGCAAATTTATGTGGACGTTTTGAGGAATATGCCACCATATCTACTACAGGAAATCTCTCTGGAGAATCTTAATGCAATGTTGCATTAACACCACCAGCGCATTCTGGTATCATTGGTGGTGTACATTTTGAACAGCTTTTGTAACATACTAAAACTTATTGTGATAAATTTTGAATTCAATAAAAAATATTTATTAAAGAGTTTAATTTTCCTAAATTACAGATTTTTATATTTCCCAAAAGGCTTTCGACGTATAAATTTCCACAACCTTAATCTACCTGGGCATATTGCTCCTTTTTGGTGGACAATTTAAAAAAAAAAAAAAGATGTTTTAATTGTAGGAATTTCGGAAAACTGTGAATTTTTAAAATATTTTGTTTGGCTAGGTAAGATCTATCACCCTACTTATTTTGGCACACCAGGTCGGAAACACCTTGTATACCTGAGACGGCTCCGATTTGATTCGAATTTCGGGGACAAAATGTACTTATTTGTTATACCACCTTAAGTCTGATGGTTTAGGAAAGTACTGTATTTAAGATAAGTATACAGTGGCTCACAAAAGATTTCGTACAGTAAATGCTTATGACAAAAACTTGAGATATATCTGAAATTATTTAGGAAAATTTCAAAATATAGGTATGTTTTAACTTATATATTACAGAAGAAAACTTTTACTAAAACTGTAACACATTTCATTTCATCTCAAATAAAGAAGCCAGAAAGAAGAAAGTTTTTTTACAAGAAAGTTCAATAACAACTATATGTCAATATGAAATGAAAGTTTATTTGCTTTTAAAACCCTTAAATAGTCGGGATGGAAAACGAATGGAGGCAGATCGATCTTTTACCTTTTTTCCGATCTGAAGAATCTATTAATCGGGTTGGAAAAACAATTCCAGTAGATCGATCTTTCCATCTTGGTTTTTTGAAAAAAAAATTTAAATGTCTATAGTATAAAAAATAAATATAAAAATAAAATATGGCTGTATCCTGTTTTTAAAAGGGGGAAAACAAACATTAAAGTGGAAAAAATGAAAATGACGTCAATTTTGGACACTCGGAATTTAAATTTACATATCAAACTCTTAAAATAGACTAACACGTTATATGCATAAGCCTTTATTACACAGTGGTAGGCAACTGACTAAGGGATCATGCGAAAATAAGGACCAAGTTAAAATGAGGATATTGTAAGAATTCTACCTGCTACTAAGTATAGCCATATGGATACCATGGGAAGGAAAGGGTTATACGTTTAAATGATTTTTCTTACGCCTCGATACTCCAATCTCCACAATTTAACTTTTACTATCTTCAGAACTTCAATAGCTATATCTTTCTTATTTTGATCATTTTGAATTAAACAACTGAATCTGAATATAATAAAATATGGATTATTCGTTTATATTTTATTTAACCGATTAATTTTTTATGGCATTTTTTACAGGGGATCTAAGTATAAAGCAGCTAGAACTAAAATTTTTCCAATAAGAAACCTTCTCTTCGTTGCATACAGTGGTCAAAGGATTCTGAATCAATCCAAGGTTTAAAAAATCACCTGAATTCAATTGCGGCGATTGAATTTAGATTGTATTACTTTTAACGCGTCCAAAAACATTCATAAATTCATTCACAAAGCTTTTCAGGTCATCATCAATTACCGAACCGTTCATATGATCATCAATTTCTTTCATTCTGACTATCATAGCAAAGGTGGAATTCCACCAAGGCTTTACAACCAAAATTGGCCTTCTTGAGTTGGATGATAGCCGCAGAGTTGGCTTTCTGAAAATGTTTGCCTGAGCTCTTATCGTTTCCACCTTCTGCGTAACTTGTTCATCTGTTAAAATTGTATCATTAACTGTATTACACCTTTAATTTCATTCAGGTCAACAAATATATCATCATCAACCTTAAAATCGATCATTAATTATATTAAGGTTATTTATTACAGAAATCATGTTTTTGGCGTTATCAGTTGTAATGCTGAGAACATGTTTAGTTTTAATATCATAACTGAAAGATAAAATTAGACATTAATGATTTTTGTAAAGGTGAATTTTAAACATATAATTACTTGTGCAAAATAGTTTTGATGTTTTCTCCTTTGTGGGAGACAAAACGTCCTTCATTGATAAAGTGCGATAACTTGCATAATGATCCTCGTACTAAATTTGTGAATATGAAGAAGAAAACTGATAACTATCTATCAACAATGTGGTACAATGGATCCTCTATTTGCAGCGCGCCCCATATAGCCTACAACTTTGCATTGTTTTTTGAGGGCGCCTTTTTATCAGGCTATTTTGTGCCTTCCCTGAAAGAGTTTAGTCATATCCAGGATCGTCTCGCTGCCTCCATTGCTTTGCCCATTATATCTTGTGATGTTATTATGGATGGTATCAAGGAACTTCAACTGGACTGTATGGTATTAAGGAACTTAAACTGGTCCTGATGGTGTTTCAACTGCATTTTTGAGATCCTGTTCTGACGCCTTACTCACTCCACTGGAACTTCAACAAATGTCCTTAGGCCGGTAGATTTCCTACGTTATGAAGAGCTCCTTTATAATTCCTGTTTACAAAAAGGAACATAAAAACTTAATAACAAATTTTAGGCCAAGCGAAGCTTTCCTGCATACCCAATTAAACTTAAAAAGTTCGGTTTTCCGCTTGCTCGACTGGATTTGCTCTTACTTAAAAGATAGGAAATACCGAGTATCTTTCCATAAAACTTAGGGCTGCATCTGGAGAACCGCAGGGTAGCCACCTGGGACCGCTGTTGTTTATTCTTGACATTTACGACATTGTCCCTCTGAATAAGCTCTCCAAAGTCTTAATCTACGCAGTCGATATGAAGATTTTCTCATGCGTTAGAAACAATTATGATTCTTCCTGCATTCAGGATGATTTAAATACTTTCAAAAACTGGTGTGGATCTTATGGCCTGCAGCTTAACTTGGATAAAGTGAAGTTGTGACATTCTCTAGGAGAAATTAGTTCATTTTTGATTATACCTTTACGGAAACTAATATCTGTTGCGTGCAGTACGTGACTGGCTTTAATCTGAATCTTGACCATAAACTCGATTTCATTCTCATATTAACTACATTGTTTCTAAAAGTAATTAAGTTCTGGGTTATGTAAAGCGGTGGTCAAGGGATTTTTCTGATCGAAGACCAATTATGCCGATTTTCGAGTATGCATCTCAGGTGTGGTCGCCCTGCTATGCATTATAGACGCATTGAGTCGGTGCAGCGAAACTTTGTTAGGTTCGCACTAAGAAACTTTCCGTGGAATGATCCACTCAGGTTTCCTCCTTATGTGGATCGCCTAGCACTCGTTGGAAAAACGACATAGAGTCACTGACCTAGTCTTTATTTACCAGCTTTTAATCTCGAACGTAGATTCTTGCACTCTCGCAGGTATGATTTCTTATAGGCATACCCCTTATAGCTTAAGAAAATTAATGCATGTTTTTCGCTCTTGGTCTAACTATGGTATGGCATGTGTAGAGCCGTGAATATGTGTCCTGTTTTCGACCTGACTCTTACTTAGGATTTGCTGCAACGATCTCCGTTGTCTGTACACCCCTGATTATTGTGTGTGGGCGTGTTTTAGTTTTTTGTTTAATAATGGTTTTTTGCATGTTGCTGTAGGAGCCTCATTCGCCTCAATATATTGTTATATCCTGGTGAATAGGTTAATTGATTCTGGCTTCTGCCTGAGAAGTGCGCTTTCTGAGTTAGAAGGATTAATTCTATTTTGAAGTGCCTTGCAAATCGGAGAAATTATTGTTCTAAAACCTTTTGAATCCAACAACTGAATGTGCATATACAAAACTGAGCCAACTACATCATTATAGTCCATTTCGATAAAAAAATTTGCGTTTTGATAAATTGCGGTTGTTTTCTACATAAATGTCTTCGGAGATTTCTATAGTTTTCACCATTCATAATTGCACCACAACTCTTGCACTTGCACAATTTGCATTATATTGTTTAGAAGCCGCATGAAATAAAAATAAGCTTTTTCGACCAATAATTATTATGTTGGAAATTTTTCGGTAATATTTCCTTTCGATAAATAAATTTCCTCTCGGCAGCCTGCCTAAAACCGATATCATATCAACAATTTCATTAGGAGTATAGTCAGGCATATTGAAAATTTTATTTCTCAAGCAATTGGGAATTAAAGGGTGATACATGAATTCAAAATTTTCATTCTACGCAGATCATTCTTTTATTCTTATTTTTTGATCTACTCAACGCGGTATCAAACAAACGTTAAAAAGCTACTATCCCAATGACCTTTTCTAAAATTCTCAACAATGTTGATCTAATTCCTATTATTCCAAGTACAGTCACTTCCAAAATTGAAAAAAATGTTTCAAAATTACCTTAAGTTCAGCAATTTCCCAAATTTTCTCCAAAATCCATGTAATTAATACCTCTGTTTTTTATTTTTATTAAAAATATTCCAAATAGGGGCAACATGTCCAGGTAGATTAAGAATATAGAAATTTATACGTAAATCAAATTAATCCTAAAATGCTTTTTATTGAAACTAATATCTGTCTGAAATTAATTACAATTAATCTTAATAGGTTACAAAAGCTGTTCAAAATGTGAACCACCACTTTAGATGCATGCCAATTACCTCCCTCTAATTCCCTATTTAAAGCGTATTGCAGACAACGTCTTCCGTATTTTCGTCGCTACTTTCCCAATAAATTCTTCTAATTTATTCCGCTCCAGTGTTAACAGGGCTTGAATAAACTTCATTCTTCATTGCTCTCCAGCGGAAAGAGTCAAATGGAGTAAGGACTGGAGATCAAGCAGACCAAGGAATCGGTGCACCTCGTCCAGTCCAGCGGTTACTAAGTTTTCATTTAGGATTGCCTTCACAAAGTTAGCAATATGCGCTGGTGCTTTATCGTGTTGGTAAAACATGTCCATTTGATTATGCACAGTGCTCGAGTTCACCCTTGTCTTATGTGGGTTAATATCCGACTGTCACAATGAATAAGCTTCCAAACCTTAGCTGACACGTCTGGTGCTTGTCTGAGGGTCTTGCCTGACGATGGTGGTTATTGAATTATTGAATTTTCTGACGTTTCGGATCGCAATTTCCTGCCGGTTAAAGTAACACTTCCGGTTTTCCTTAACCTTCTGCAAGTTCGCGATAATACCCCTTAGTATAAGTATTCTTAGCTGAAAAGCACTCTTAGATATTAATTTGTTTTTTGAACTATGATCGATATTCTTGCTGAAAATTCCAAAATTGCCATGAGGTATTAGTGAGGTATTCTTAGCGATGAACAGGCAGGCTATTGTGAGGGTTTCTACTGCAGCGTTCACATCAACACCCTCCGAATTATCATCAAGCAATCCGCCGAATACATTCGTTGATTTTGAGAAAGCGTTTGACAGCGTTGATCGCGAATATATATGGGCAGCTTTACGTAGGAGAGGCAGCCCAATGTCATATTCTACACAATGGAAAATGGTAGGAGCCCTTGCAAGTACTGAACGGAGTGAGACAAGATCAAGATTACTGTCACCCCTTTTCCTAATCGTCATGAATGACGTATTGTGCAGCGCCCTAGACGACCACCAATCGCGAGGGATTACATGGAAACTCTTTAACCACCTTACGCACCTGGACTATGCCAACGATGCATGTCTCCTATTCATGTAGCCCAAATGTTCGAAGCCCTAAGCAGAGAAGGTCGCAGAGTAGAGCTTAAGATCAATGGAGCTAAAACCAATCTATCTAGAAGAGCAGCAAATAGAGCAAGTGGATAAATTTTGCTACCTCGGAAGCATAGTTACTGCAAACGGCGGAGCTGAAGCTGATGTAGAGGCTCAAAATAAGGCTCGAGTTGCATTTAATAGTCTTGCTAAGGTCTGGCGCAATAACAACATCTCCAGAAGCATAAAGCTCCGGATCTTTGAGCAGAACGTAAAATCTGTTCTGTTATACGACTCTTAAACATGGAAAGTGACCTATCAAATAACATCTAAGCTTTGTCAACCGGTGTCTCCGGCGCATCCTTAACATCCATTTGCGGAATTTGCGGAAGGTCCTTACCAACGATGACCTACACAGACTTACAGGCCAAGATGAAATAGACACCAGTATTCCCAGGCGAAAGTGGCAATGGATAGGCCACACACTAAGAAAAGAGCCGGCTTTAGATTAGTCGAGAGGTAGAGTCGGTGTAATAGACCAGAGAGAGATAAGTAAGAGAAACTCCATCTAACACAAGCTAATACCGAAATAAAAAACAAAATTAAACTAACATTTTTAACTTTTTTGCAGAAATAATTAAAATTAATTACCAGTTAACCCAAAAAAACATTTTCGACCGTTGGTTTCAAAATTGATTTCAAGAATTTCCTACCTAAATTGCAATATAATAATTAGGTAGTTAGCGATTTCTAAGGATGCGGTTTTTCTAATCCTTCCTCTACCTTGCCATATTGTGCCTCTTCCTTTTTTTATTTTCATTTTATCGGACCTAGTAATCCCGCCTCATCTGCTCCATCTAGTATCAAATTACTCAAAATTGTCATGTACAATTATTCATATTAGTGAATGACTTTTAGACTGAGTCTCAGGCTTTAACAAAATTAAATCTGTTCTCAATAGATCCGAATAATATGAAGGATGTAAAAGAATCCTCAATCATTAATCATTTACATTGATTAATGCAAATTAGGTTTTGCGTTGTTATGCAGTAGGATTGGCCTGTGCTTTTGACTAGTACTGACTATAACCATTTAAAATTCGAAAGTATTCGTTTCTTGTCCTGACAGTAGTCATAGCATCGAGAGTAGTCCTATTAGGGAGAAAGCAATAGTACACAAGTGCTTAGGCTGTACACCATAGTTTATGCCTTTTGGAACCGTAAGATTCTTTTCGCCTTTTAATTGCATCCACCATCATAAATAAGATAGTTTTCTGGTAGAAAATCTATTTTTTTATAGTGAATACGACGCCAAAATGCTTCAAGTTGATCGTATGCCTTTCGTCAGCTCTTAGATTTTTGTGCCTCTACTAACCCTTTCACAGACTTGTCGTCGAGTACCACTTCAGGTTTTAAGACGTGCCTCACTTAATACTTCCTATTCCGAATTGCACAAACCTCCGTCGAGCAATGCGTTTATTTGATTGCAACAGAAACAACAAAATATCACATATATGTACGTTCGAAAAAAATACGTTCATGTAAAGTTGGAAAGCATAATGTTAGAATTCGTTAAGTTGAAACACAAATTGAAGAGCTACCATAAGTACATCTTAGAGAAAGCTGTGAAACTCGTAAACTTATTCGATTCAATTCATTCAATTCAATTCGTTAAAATTTAAATTAAAAATTTTACATTAATGTTAATCATTCCTTGCATAAGTGACAGAGAGTTCTTGAAACGTATGTAGAAATCTGCAGCCATATTCATTTTCTAAAGAAAAAAGCGAAGTTCTATATGAAAATGTTCTTATGTTTTACCTATTCAGCAAGAATTCCTTAAGCGTTATATTCTGAAGGACGTCAAGTATGCCACAATGGTTCATTAGACACTTTTTGCAACTTATTTTAATTAACTGTCAAACAGCGTTGAAAGGCTCAAGGTTGTCCCTTCAGAATTTATAATTATCACAGAAAGGTTAAAAAAGTGGAACTTCAAAGAAACTCTTTAACTTTTTAGATGCTTTACGGATTCCCATAGAATCTACCTAGAATAATTGCGCCAACCCCTCCTCCTAATTTATTATACCATAAAAGTTCTTATCTCTTTCCGCTAAAACTTGAAGTATATACGCCCTTTAAGAGAGTTTTAAAGTACTTCTACATTGTTACACGCAGTTTGTTTGGCAGATGACAGATAAGATGTGTACATTTAGACGGACCAAATAGAAAAGTAAGAAAAGAAGATTTTTTCAAGCCGCACTTAGAATACGACAAAAAGCAAAACTTTCGTCTGCTTTAAGAGTCAACTCGCTCCTGTAAATTTCAATGTCGTGCCCAAGTATTCTGTTTACAACACCCAAATCTCCCCTTTTAATTCTCCTTGCCGATAGTGCTGCCGTTTAAGAAAAGTTTTAAACCAAAGTTTTAAAGCAGAGCATGCGTTCCCCAAGTTGTTCAATTTCTCCAGATTGTGGAACGTAAAAATTAGAGAGGAACATGCGCGGTTATAATTGTCCGGAAAAGCTAGCCTGGCTGCCGCTGACAGAACTCATATGAAAGATAGGTCAGTTGAAGCACTGGAACTGGGTAAAGATTCGCGACAAGTCTGCCTCAGATCAATTTTCTGAATAAATTCTAAGAATAATTAAATCCGCCGTCAAGTAATCGATAAAAGTACTTCCCTAACATGTCAATGTTGTAGGTAACTTTACCTTGTAACGTTATTAAAGGAAAGATATTTTATGTTACTTTTAAGAAAAGTTAACTTGTGGGAAATTTGTGAAAAACAAAAGTCTTGCAATGTAATTGAATTAAAATACTACCCGTTTTCAAAAACCAAATTTTGCAACTTAACTGTTACGAAAATATAATTTTGTTTAATTCATTTTCAAAACTTGGACAATCATTTTTAACCGTGTCACAGGTTTTTTTCCTCTTGGGAATAGGAATTGGAGCTAATAGCACTACCAACCTTTTCTCGAAGCGTTTCGTGGTATTTTCGAACCCTCATAGCTTCGATCTGGATAATACCAGAGAGCTAAGAATAAGATGTAGTTACCAGAATAATGAAACACACTAAGTTTCATTTGTCCACCTTTTATACGTTAGATTTTATTAATATTTGAAATACGTCGATTTCAATACTCATAATCTTCAAATCCTCCGTCATCAAAACCTATAGGGTACTTCCTGAAGTCTTAGCACACAAACAACGAAAATATTAAAATATTATTAAGAAATCTGTAACTTTTACCCCCCCCCCCCCCCCCCCCCCCCCTCCCCTAAAAGCCTGGTACAGGTCTGTATATAACATTTATTATCTGTAGGTACTTCTAACTCCTAACTCTAGAAACCCTACATCTTGGTGAAAAAGTATGGCTGGCCATTTCATAGATCTAATGCATAACACAACATTAAAGACCAGTGACTCCCTCACTTAAAACTCTGAGGACTGCCCCAAAGCCTAAGTTTTTTTTTTGTTTCTCGGCTAGATCCTTCTACCGCTATTGATGACATTCTAATTATGTGAGAATGAGGTCCAAGATTGACGACTCTGTACTTCTACGTTGACAGCGTCTTAATTCTCTCCTGTCTCAGGAATATTTATCGTCTTTCAAGATGACAACTTCCCCGGCTCTTTTTGAGATTATTTCTTCTCCGGACTTCTCGCCTAAGAATACCATCGCACACGAATTTGAGCCTCGAGGCAGGTTTACTAACGATACCCATGACAGAGTAAAAACGAATGCTCCAAAAAACTAAGTACGCTGTCCCCTTACTATCAGAATGTAAGGGGACTAAAAACTAAAACAAACCATCTATTTCAGGCATCCCTTGCCTGCTGCTACGATGTTATCATGTTGACTTAGACTTGGCTTCATCATGGTTTTAGAGATGCAGAGATTCTTCATGACTCTTATCAGATTTTTCGTAGGGACAGACTCTGAATCTCTGTGTCGGGGTGGTGGAGTACTGGTTGCTTGCAGATCAAACTTTAACTGTAGCTTAGTTGATGTTCCTGAAAACTCTAGTTCACTTACTATTGAACTCTTGGTTCTTAAGCTATCGCTACCTAAGCTCAATATCTTTTTGCTCTGTTACTTTATTCCCCCTAACCTGACAAACTTCGTTGATACTGAAGGGCGCAGTCTTTATGATATTTTAACCCTTAGTTTAGACTTCATCCATAATATGACGGACCCTGAAGATGAAATTTTTCTTCTTGGTGACTTTAATTTACCCAATGCTCTATGGGTACCTACATAACTGTGATGACGATGACTTCCTTCCCTCATGTTATCCCACATCTATGGTTTCTAAATTTCTTGACACCATTGCTTCCTCTGGTTTGCACCAAATGAGTAATGTAAAAAACTCTATGGGAAGGCAGTTGGATCTTGTGTTTTCTTCTGATTCGACTAACACAATAGTCGACTTAGCTTCTGATCAGTTATCGGCTATTGATAGTTTTCATCCACCTGTCTTTGTCTCTTTCTGTTACGATGGTACTAGTATTCCGGATCCCAATCTCGAACACCTTGATTTTGACTTTAAGAGATCGAACTTCTCTGAGATAACGTCTAATCTCCTATCAGTCGATTTTTTGGCATTGCTGGACAATAATGATATTGATGTCTGCGCCTTCCTATTTTATAACAAGATATATATGATTTGTTTAACTCCTTTGTTCTCTCCCGTGTTACAATGCTGAACTCCGCAGTCTTAGGAACGGGAAGAACAGACTCTGGAAAAACTACTTGCGTTGTAATAGCGCAATACCGTATTCTGACTTTGTGACCTGTTATGAAGGCTTTAAGGCACTATCCTCTGCGCTCTATAAGGAATACCTTGTTAGTGTTCGCGATGATATGCATAACAACCTTTAAATTTGTCAATATGAAAAGGAAATCGAGCAACTATCCATCTACGATTTGGTATAAGGGGTCTTCTAGTAATAACGTGTCCGTCATAGCAAACAATTTTGCTTAATTTTTTGATAGTGCCTTTTCTTCGGATACCTTTGAGCCTTGTGTGAATAATTTTTATCATATTCTTGATCGTCCCGCTTCATCCGATTTTTTGCCGTTCATAACTCAGAATCTTATAATGGAGAAAATCAGTGAACTTAAATTGGACTTTTCCTCTGGTCCTGACGGAATCCCTCCAGCCTGCGTCAAGTCCTGTTCCAATGCCCTTCTTACTCCATTGGCAATTCTCTTCAATAAGTCCCTTCAAGCTGGCAAATTTCTTGCATTGTGGAAGTTCTCTTTTATAGCCCTTGTTCATTAAAAGAGCCATTAGAATATTATAACTAATTATAGACCAATCGAGAAGTTATCTTGCATACCTAAATTATTTGAATCAATAGTGTATTCGCAGCTTATAGAGCGTTGTATTGGCTTAATCTCTCCCAATCAGCACGGGTTCTTGCCCGGTAGATCAACGACTACTAACTTACTAGAATTTACCTCCCACGTTATTTCTGGCTTCCAGCGAGGCATGCAAACTGACTGCATATACATGGATTTCAGTAAAGCCTTATTTAAACTACGCTGGGTTTTCCCCCTGTTTTCCTCGACTTTATTTCTTCCTATCTAGGAGACAGGACATATCGTGTGTCATTCCGTGGCTCTACCTCTTGAATCTTCAGAGCTTCTTCTGGAGTACCACAAGGCAGTCATCTTGGCCCTCTACTATTCGTTCTTGCCATTGACGACATTGTTCATCTAATCTCGCACTCTAATGTTCTAATCTACGCTGATGATGATGATCTTCTCTTATGTTCGGGATGGTGGTGTCGCCGCCCTAATTCAAAAGGACTTAGATACGTTTCTGGACTGGTGTGATCATAATGGCTTACACCCCAATTTTGAGAAATGTGAGGCTATTACCTTTTCCAGGAGCCCTAATCTACAAGCGTAGGATTACAACTTTGCGGGGAATGGTCTCCGTCGCGTACTGTCCGTAACCGACCTTGGGGTAAAACTTGATAGGAAACTGGAATTTACTCTACATATCAACTATATCGTGTCTAGAGGTAGTTAAGTCTTGGGCTGTGTTAAGCGTTGGTCTAGAGAGTTCTCGGATATACCAACATTGATTCATTTGTACTGACCTATTCTGGAGTATACATCCCAGGTCTGGTCACCCTACTACGATGTTCATTCCAAGCGTATCGAATCGGTGCAGCATAATTTTCTTAGGATCCGACGATCCGTTAAGACTCCCGCCTTACACCGATCGCCTTCGGTTGCTCGGTTTTCCCTCGCTTGAGAAAAGGCGCAAAGTCGCTGACTTGGTCTTTATTCACCAGCTCTTGAACTCTAATATAGACTCAGGTTCGCTTGTTAGCAGGGTTTCCTTCAGACAGTTCCAACATAAACTTCGAAGACTTCCTTTATTACATGTTGAACCATCCAGGTGAAATTATGGCATGCATGAACCAATTAATCGTTTATGTAGGGCTGTTAATGCATGTCCTAATTTTGATTTAACTCTCAGTAAGAAGTAAGAATTATTTATTTTCTGTGCTCACGTGACTCTCTGTTTTGCATGTTGTGTGCTGGGTTTCCTTACTTGTTTTCTTCCTGTTCCTTTCTTTTGCTTCTTATTTTTTCCTTTGCATGTTGGTGTGGGAGCCTCATTTCATCGTTTTGATGGAATAGGTGAATTGATTCTGGGCTCCTGCCTAAGAAGTGTTCCTTCTGTGTTAGAAGGGTTAATTCAATATTTTTTTTTTGTAATTTCTTACCATAAGTCCATAGAAGTGATGTACGACAGCCGCGAAACTGCCAAGCCATACTTTTTGATGTAGGGTTTCTACAGTTAGGGGTTGTAGAGTTAGGCCTTTTAGAGTTAGGGGCATGGCTCCACATGAGCCATGATAGCTTTTAAACAGTGAAAGCGGTATGAGCTTGTTTGTGAGGCTTGGCAACCTTCTTTACATGAAATCTTCTTGGTGGTATGTGCATATACAATAAGCAGAAGAAATTAATTATTAATATAAAAATATTTTAAATTCAACTTTGCATTTGAGATCTTGTAGAATTCCAATAGACGTATGACAGCAGTTTTTCTCGGTAAGATAATCCTCTTCTCATAGTTTGAGCAACTTCTACTGTTCGTCTGTTCCTACCTAACTTTTGCTCTTCCAATTAATGGGTTTTGCGCTGCTCTAAAGGCTTGTAATCCTAATTTTCGCAGCTTAGTATTTTTTTTCTAAAACAATCGCCGCCAGATATCTTCATGTATTAGCTTGGCAACATATTTAACTTGTTAGTTGAAGATAAACAAATTCGGTTAGCTTGAATTCCCAAATTCTAATAAAGTCTGATGAAAGATTACAAATCTTATTTGTTCCGCTGATGTATCGACCCATTGGTCTTGCGCGATTTTTTACCATTAGACCGTACATATATCTCAGCAAGTCCCACATCTGTGATCGATAATTATTTTCTAGCGATTAGTAAATAATCTATTGTTAAATAAATCCGTTAATGCTTTTGTGGTCATTCAGGCTAAGTCAAGCAAATTCACTTTGGAGCAAAAATGCTTGACTTATTCCAACCCACACCGGATTAGTCAAGCTGAGGCACAGTAGTCATGTCGACTACATGTTTGACTAATTTGGTGTGGGTCACCAAAAGGCAAAAATGCTTTTGACTATTCAGAATTTATCGAAATGGCAACCTGTTTCTTGTGCTATTTATGTAATTTAATAATAAATCCAAGTGAAATAAGCAGAACTACGTGGGTCCATCCGCTTAATGAAAAAAGGACAAGTGACAATTTAATTGAGTGTTTTTTGAAGAACTTATGAGACTTATGAACTTAAAGATTATACTTGAATGAAAGTGGATACTTTTAATGAGTTGTTAAAACTTATTGAAGACAAAATAACAAAAAACGAAACCAAATATCGGAAGAGCATCTCTGCAAGGAAAGACTATTAATTACATTAAGGTAGGCAAAAGAAATTGTAACATTGTATTATATTATGATTTAATAAAACTGAACAAAAAATTTTTTTTATTTAAAGTTATTCGGTTTGCTGATGGTGGTATTCGTCTGAATAAGCGGGCATGTAAGATGATGATGACAGTTGAGCTAGGAACTGTTGATAACATATGTGAAATGAATCTTGAATTATTGCTCTGCTCAGTTTCATTTTCTTGCCAGATCCATTAGATCTAGGAGCCGTTGGAAAGTATCTCTTTTAAAGGATCGCTGTTTTCGTGGTGAAAGTTTATTCATATCAGGCAACAAAGTCTTCAAGAAAATTAAATTAAGGTCCACCTCACATGTAGCATCTTTTTGGTTGCAGCGTGCCTCAAGAAATTGAATCATTGGACCAGCTACTCGTTCTGCTATAGTTAATGGCTTTGAGTTTTTGGTTTGTATTTCTGAGGATGGCTCTAGCATTCCCGAAACAGATTGTGGTCGTTGAAGCAATCCCGAAAAGGACTGCTGTGTTTTCCGCTTCAATATTACTACCACTGGATTTATATTGATGGATAAAATTTTGTAGAAATAACATAGCGTCTGAAAGATACCAATTCTTTTATTTCATGTAGAACCAGACTTAGTATTCTCTCCAAACATAGTGATCTGGGGTTTGAAATTTATTTTTATTGACGTTGGCGGCTACGGAAGAAATAGTGATAGTGGAGTTTTTCATGCGTTAGTGTTTGGGAAGAAATTCAAAAGCGGTGATCTTAATAATCCACTTCCACGTGGAATATGCAACTGTAATAATTTTGAATTCCTTTTTGTAATAGTCGCCGATGAAGCTTACCCATGAACGAAAAATATCTTGAGACCTTTTTCTAGGAAATCATTAGATAGTGAAAAACGCGTTTTCAATTACCGTTTGTCACATGCTAGAAGGTTAGTAGAGTATGCCTTCGGAATAACTACAAAAAAATTTCGGATTCTAGAAATCACTATGCTGGTACATCCAGATAAAGCAGCAATATTTTTTATGGCTATTTGCGCACTTCACAATTTTATCAAAATGAAAGAAGAAACAGACCCTGAATTTAGATCTCATTATGAAAATATTTATGAAGAAAACAAAAGAACACCAATAAATCATTCATCACTTCGTTCTACAAATGATGCAATTTATGAGATATTTCAACTTTGCTGAAGGTTCCGTTGCTTGACAATCAAAATATGTTTAAGTTTTATAATTATAAATACTTGTACTTTAATAAAATAAAATTTACAAAATTAATAATTTGTTTGTACTTACCATCACAATTCATTGCCTTGTCAATCTTACTCCACAATTTATCTATAATCACTTTATTACTATGATCCTTAATTTTTAAACGACTTCAAAAAAGGAAGAGGTTCTCAATTCGACTGTATGTTTTTTTTGTATGTTTATTACGCGATCATTCCGCTAATTATGAATTGATTTTTAGGATTCTTTTTTTGTTTGGTAGAGTATGTTCACCGATTGGTACCATGTCAAAAAAATTTTTGGTGGGGTGGGGGTAAAACCTAACTTTGTAACGCGTGGACCAATTTGGATGGTTCTTTTTTTGTTGTACAGAGGATTATCCCCCATTGCTAATAGGAGAAGAAATGTGGCATCCGCGGGGGGGGGGGGGGTCTAGCTTCGTAACGCGTTACCCCATTTGAATGGTTCCTTTGCTGTTATATATAGTATGATCCCCCATTGCTTATAGGAGGATAATTTGGTTCTATGGTAGGAGAGGGGGAAGGGGAGGGGTAAGGGCAGTCTTATTTCGTAACGCTCGGCTCAATTTCGATGATTCTTTATCTGTTGGGTAGAGTGTCTGTCCCGATTGATACCGCGAGAAAAAAAATTTTGCTAGGATGAGGGGGGGGGGGGTAGGGGGTTGAACCTAACTTTTTAACGCGTGGACCGATTTGTATGGTTCTTTCTTTGTTGTACAGAGTAGAAGACACTAAAAAGTGAAAAATAAAATAGTTTTAAAACAAAATTTTACCGACTTCACTAAAAAGCATGAAATAATTTTTAATTTTATATCAATTGCGAGATTTGGAAGTCGGTGCAAATTAAACAAACAAAACAACTACCCAACCATAATTAAAAATAATTCATAAAACTACCTGAACGTTTCACCTCATGGGATCATAAAGAAGGACGATCAAGTACTTTTGTTGTAGTTGTTTGGTTTGTTTAATTTGCACGACTTCCAAATGTCGCAATAGATATAAAATTAAATATTATTTTATGCTTTTTAGTGCTAGTCTATATCTATATGATTTCTTATTGAAAACTTGCACAAGAATGACTTATAAAACAACGGACCATCGAATAGCGTCAGTCATGTTTTCTTGCTCTAAGTGCTGTCCAACGCAATTCCAATACCCTTACCTTTAAGGCATGACTTAATGCCTTTAATTCGAATTTGCCTTATTTATTGTGTAGCTAATTAAAATTTTTTTTTGCATTCTTTTTATTTGATAGTACAACTCTTCAAGAGTATCTAGTTAAAATTTGAGGTCGATTGGAGCAAAACTGTGATCACTGTAACTCAAGACTGTAACTACTCATCCGATCCTTCTAAAATTTTTGCACACTACTTTTATACATAAATTACGAGGTAGCAACGTCGAGATTTTGTATTTGTTATTATTATAATTAATTTTACAACAACAAATTAGCCGATTTTTATCAATAAATTTTCATAAATTCAAAAAATTCGTCTTTTGTGACTTCTAAAAATTGAAAAATCAATAAAATAAACAAAATCTTGACGTTGTTACCTTGAAAAACTCATAAACTAACGAAATCTTTTTGGTTTTTTGTCAACATATGATCCAGTAATGAATTATGATCAAGCATCTTTTTTTTTTGTATACTAAGATTTCCTGTCAGTCGCTCAATTCACAATATTTTTACCCAAAAATTTAACAGAAGATTCTTGAAATGTTGTTATGTTCTTAACTTATAAATAAATTTATATTTAACATATTAATAATTTTGTTATCTTATCTGTTATCTTACTGATGAAATTAAGTAGATCTAGAAATTATGTATTAGATTTTATGAGAAATTCTAATGGAACACGAAGAGGTTGTCCATATACAAGTTCTGCAGGAGAGCATTGCTAGTCCTCTTTGACCGTGGTTCGAAAACATAAGAGGATAGCTGGTAATTGTATAAGCTAATTATTTTGACCGCCGCGAGCACATATAGCTGCTTTTAATTGTCGATGAAATCGCTTGACTATTCCGTTTGATTGTGGGTGATAAGATATAGTACGAATTCTATGTAATCCTTATATTTTTGTTAACTCTTCAAATAATTTGGATTCAAATTGCGTACCTTGATCAGTTGTAATTTCTAGTGGTATATCAAAAGTAGGAAAATATTGTTCATATAGCGTATTGACAATTGTATTAGCTAATACATTTTTGATGGGATAAGCTTCCGGCCAACGAGTGAATCTATCCATTACTGTAAGTACAGTGAGCGAAATTCAAATAGCCGCACTCAAATTTTTCTTGGAAAAACAGATTTTTTCTTTCGCATGTACAAATTTTACATTTACTTCAGATGAAACCGATATTTTGTCGATCATACTTGAGCTGTTTATGTTTAGTTCCAGTACAGTAAGCGTAGTGATAGCGAATTTTTTAATCTTTTAGTGACATTTAAAATGCGAAATCTAAATAGAAGCAGAATACCTTTTGGTTTTAATTGTTTTATTTGGACACGGTAACTTTTTGATCGTTTAATGGAGTTAGTACAATAATACGATTTCTATTTAATTTTTAGTTATTAAATGAAATAAATTGAAGATGGGAAGAGGAAAATCGCTCAGAAGTGAAGAAAAGCGGGGATAAGGGTTTTTAGAGTCCTTAATTTGTCATGCAGGAAGATCTCAAGGCGCATAAATCGCTCTGACAAGGTCGTCCGAAATTTTATGTCACTTGACACCGGTATGGGAGAAATTACGGCACTCTAGATAATAACACCAAGTTGACAAAGCGACAAAAAAAACAACATTGTGCCGAAAGCTACGAATGATCAGGCAGGTGTAACAAATTTTACAAGCAACCCCCCAACGTGATTAAAAAGAAACCCCTCAAGAGACCACATCTTAAGCAGCATTACAAAATGGCTCGGTTTGAATTTGAGCGACAACACATGCAGTGGGGCCCAAAAGTGGGGGGGAGGGTTATTTTTTCGGACGAAAAAAATTTTTATTTAGATGGTCCAGATGGTTTAAGCCATTATTGGCATGATTTAACGAAAAATAACCCTCTCAGAATGAGCAGGAATTTCGGGGAAGGAAATGTCATGATATGGGGTGCTTTTTCGAGTTATGAAAAGCTCAGTTTATGCCTTGTTTCTTCTCGAATTAACTCTGCACTGTACACCGAAATGTTAGACGAAGCTTTAATTTCATTTTTAGAGCATAATGTTGGTGATCAGTAGGTAATTTTACAGCAGGACAACACTCCGATACATGTGTCCTCGATGCGCTATAGTGGTTTCGTGAACGGGAGATCCCGTTAATGGAATGTTCGGCTTGTACCCCGGATTTAAAGTTAATGGAAAATTTGTGGGGTATTATGGCTGGAAGGGTTTATAAAAATGGACGCCAATTCCTTGACGTGCAGTCCGTGAAACAGGCGATAAAAGATGCTTGCGAGACGATCGAAGAAAACTTTATAGGGAACCTCATTGAGTTTACGCCCAAACGAATTTTTGAAGTAGTCAGAATGAATGGAGCTCAAACTAAGTACTGTATTATTTTTTTTAAATAAATTCTTACAATTAGTCATCAAAATTAATAAAAACTTAAAAGAGACTATTTTAATTTCGCAGTTGAATTTAAACATTTTAAAAGAATTTTGTAACAGTAATAAAATTATTTCTATTTTTGTTATTTTTAAGGTTAAATAATAAATATTTTATAATTTCCCATAACATTATTCTTTTTTGTTTGCGAGACCATTCTTTTTTACCCCAAAACGTATAAAAACTGATGTGCGGCTATATAAATTTCGTTCACTATATGTAGGAATATTCATTTGAAGAAGGCCGAATCTTGTTTTTGGTAATTCAAATCTGCCAATTTCAGATAATGTGTGCTTGCTGGTTTTGGATTTTTTACACTTATTACAATTTTCAGTGTCTGAATTCATTCCAGGCCAAAAATATTTATGAACCAATAGCGTTTGCAGAAGCATCCACAGTTAAATTCAATTTTGAACTTTCCAGTGGATGAACTAATAATGTTGTTTCCGAAATAGATTGTTTTATATGTTCCTCACATGGACATGAAATTTTTTTAGAATTAATGGGTTTCTTTTTGAGGAGTTGTGCCAAGTGAGTGTGTATTTGTTTAAGCAATTTGGCTAGGTCTGGAATGAATATATGGCATAGTTAACCATGCCAAACAACTGTTGGATTTGTTTGATTTTGTTTTGCGATGGAAAATTCTTGATAATTTGCACTCTCATAAAACTTATTGACCTCATGCTAAAAAGCAGGGTCAAAGTCTCAGTTTGGGAGGATCTAATTTTCAAAGAGTAGTCACTAGGGGTACCCTTAGGTAGCTATCCTTTCACCACTCTTATGGAACATAAGACCTTTCATAGACCTGGAGTACTCTGGTCACAAGGTTATCGCCTACACGGATGATATTACCTTGATATGTTCAGAAAAGCACCCAAACACACCAGCAGAAGTGTTACAAGGCGCACTCTCCAGGATATTATCGTGGAGTGACTGGTATGATCTGGGCATAAACCCGAACAAAACAGAATTAATACTCTTCTCTCGGAGACATAATACACCTCCTATGAATTTTCCTATACTAAACGGGGTTGTACTCGTGTAAAAAGGCAATGCGGAGAAGACGGGATATGGAGCCACGCATTGTGCATTGGCTCCACACAAGTGTCATATGACCTAGACTTACTTATAGGGTGACCGTCTGGTGGCCGGTACTGGATATATCAACCTATTACAAAGTTATGGATAAGGTTCAGAGGATGGCAACACTGCTGATAACAGGTCCCCTTAGAACCATGCCTTCTGAAGCCCTGAACACTATTCTCCACCTTCTACCTATAGATCTCTTTGGTAAGTAAACCGCATCCTCAGCTTCCATTAGGCTTAATTCAATCCAGACCTGGAAACGAACTGACTTCGGTCACTATAAAGTTCTGGGCGGGAGAACTGTCAGCAACATCGACTATAGCTCGCCCAAGCCTTTCTTTGGAACTAAGTTCGACTATTCCTTTCCGACCAGATCGGAATGGGAGGATGGTCCACCGCAATGGGGGAAGTCAGTGCATCTCTACACTGACGGCTCTAAACTAGATATCTTCTCGGAACATTTGGACCTTGATAACTCATTCCGCTTACCTGACTACTGCAGCGTGTTTCAGGCCGAAATCATGGCTATTAAAATAGCCGCGGACAGTCTGAATCATGTAACGCTACTTAAAGATAACATATGTATTTTCACAGATAGGCCGCTATTTAATCCCTCACGGGAGTTTATTTAACATCCAAAACGGTTGTAGCATGTCGCTGAGCTCTGAATGACATAGCTGAGCATCTGAAAGTACGACTCATTTGATTGCGTGGACATAGTAATATCCCGGATAACTGTAGGGCCGATAAACTAGCGAGAATCAGTACCACTCGTCCTGATTCTGATATTAACCATCAGCTGGCAAAGCCGCTGGCCACTTGTAAACTGAACTTTCACAGACATCTCTCAGCATTGCAAATATTAATTGGCAGGAGGAACACACCTGCCTGATCACCCGACAGATATGGCCAAAACTAGATCCTAAACGGTCAAGAGAGTTCATCCTACTCGGACGCAAATTAATTATCAGTACCGTGTCCGTTATTACGGGCCACTGCCTCGTAGACACGCCAATAGATTAGGCGCACCTTCTAACAACTTCTGTATTAGTTGCCATTACGAAGAGGAAAAGGAAACCATACTCCACCTCCTTTGCAACTGCTCCCCCTTCTTTGAAGAGCTAACCGAATTAGGCTCCACTCGATTTATGAGGAGCTCCAAATGGTTCCCGGTGCCAGGTTTAGGCGAAACACCCTTTCCGTTTTAGGAACTGGCTAGATGCACAGATAGTAACAGGTTTACCCTCTTCTTCTCTAGGCATTTTTATGGGGTTTAATGGTGGTGTCAAAATGCGCCTCCTTGGCCTAAGTTTGCTTTCTTAGGCAGCCACTCTAACCTAACCTTTAATATGGTGAACAACGTTGTGTTTGACTGGTAAGTAATCGTGGTGTTACGTAGGGAATCTTGGCAAAATTTTTCCATAATCGTTACTTATTGCGTAGTAAGGAGGTGTAGGAGTATATGCTGTTACCGTGATTCTACTTACACTTAATGCTGTTTTTCCATCTAATAATTTTTTATTTATTAAGTTAACTATCAAATTAAATTTTGTTAAGAAATCTGCGCCCATAATTGGTTTATTGACGTTTGCGATAATAAATGGGAACATAAAATCTCTTCTAAGACTGAAATCTGCTATCAGTAGTTTCGTACCATAAGTGTTTATGGCAGGGCCATTTGCTGCTGATAGATAGATATAATGTGTGATCTTTGATAAATTTTCTAAAAAATTGTTTAGTACAACTGCGATATCTGCACCAGTATCTATAAAAAATGTACGACACACATTTGGTCGCTATGGTACCATTTGTGGAGTGATACCAACAAAACGGTTTGTTGTCATCTCTACAATTTGAATACTGTCGATGATTTAAATTACTTCTCGAGTATGAATTCTAGAGCGATGATAGCAGTATTGATTTTGAAAAGGTAATCTTTTTATTAAAATTTCTAAATTCTCTTTTTTCGGTTACTTATTTAACTCAAGAAGAAATTTTGGTCAATAAAATGAAGTTTTTGCTGGATGGATTTTTGTTGATTTCTGACATAAATTGATTTTGGGAAATGTCATGTATATTATCGGCTAACTCCAAAGTTTTTTAATACCTTGTTTACCAGTTAAACCTATTTTTACGTTTGTCAGCAATTTTCTCGTCTATAGTTTTTTTAATAAAGACTTGTTATCTGTGATAAAATTGCCTGCCAAAATCTCCATCGACCTATAGAATTCAGGAGAATTTCTATCTCCACTTTTTCATAAGATAAAAGTTGTTCTTACTTTTTCTCTTCTGATTCTTTTTTAATAAAGTTTTCTTCAAACTTTCGGATTTATTTGTGTGTGGAGGATTTTGTAGAAAATCCAGAATATTTGTGATAACCTCCATAGGTAAAGCTTGAACGACGTAACCATATTTGTTCTCGTCTACAGTTATTCTTTTTGTATTAAATTGAGCTTCTGCTTGTATGAACTAAGCTTCTGGATGTTGTACCCAAAAACTTGGTAATTTGATTGAAGTGGTATCTATATTATTATTTTCGTTCAAACTTGCAGCACTTAAATTTGAAGTGTCTGATTCATCTTGTCATTGTTATTATTAAGAAATAGTTTAATTTCACTTAATTTAAAATACTTCACTGATTTTAACGTTACTTAACTTCGCGAATAAAAGAAAGGAATAATTGCAGTATAACCCAGATATATAAAAAGATCACAAATTTCTTTATAAATTTATTATATTTGGTAAAAAAAATGTATTGCAAGATACCAAAAAAAAATTTACTATCGATGAATCTTGATTATGGTGTGTGTACTAACATTATCGTGCTGTATGTTGCATTTTTTTTAAATCTAAAGTTGCTGATGTCATTTTGTTCTTTCTTCAGTTGATCTGGTTTTATCGATGTTTTCTTTCTTCACTTGATGTTGTTGGTGAATGTTTGGTTGCTAGTAAGTGCCTTACGTCTGGTGGGGTGTCACTTAATGAAAAGAAAAGAAAATACACGTCGAACTTAGAAGCTCTTCGTTTTTGGGAAATCTCTTAAAAAATATGAAGAAACTGGTATAGTAGTTTGAGAAGAAAGCTGGGAGCGGGAGACTTCGGGTCACTACAAATTTCGAAGAACATCATTTGAAGCTGAGCTGGTTGAACAGCAGATTTCTTCCTGCGACAATGCATCAAATGGAACTAGCAGAAATTCAACGAAAGAATAAAAGACCGTGTAGTGTTAGAACAGTGCAGAGAAGGCTACATAAGAAGAATCTGCAATCACTTCAAGAAATATTTAAGACCTCCACTGAAGTTCTGTAGGTGGATTTGATAGCATCGACACGTACTACTAAATATTTTGTGGACAGACGACGCCACACTCACAAGAAGAGTAATATTAAATATTTAAAATGCGTATCAGCAGGCAACGGAAAATCCGCATCCAATAAGTCCACATCATTTTTAGGAGCAGTTCGACGGCAACCTGTGGGTTGGTGTAATTGGCATTAATTTACTTTGAACTAGCGGCGAAGATCAATTCAAGGAATTTCGTGGTTTCTTCAGAATGAATTAGGTTTTCTTTCGGGATAAAAACCTCTGAGCTCCAGGTAGACAATGTGGCTACAATTGGATAGAGTACCTGCTCATTACGGAAGGGTAATGCAGGATTTCTTCAACCATCGCTTTCCCGATATGTGGATAGGAGGTGGTGAACTCATACCTTGGCCTCCGTGGTCAACTGGTTTAAACCCCATTGATTTGTATGTATCAGTTTATCTAAAATTTTTGGTGTACTGCAACGAAATTGCATCACTAGCCGGTTAAAAATTTGCAATATTCTCTTCTGCAGAGATGGTGCGGCAAAAAGTTAGGATCATCCCAGTCAAAACGCTCTTACTGCGAAAATTAAGAGAATGCGTGCATATTGTTAGAGCACAGTACAATTGCCTTGCTCTTTTGACTGCATTGAAGGCAAACACCTTTCATTTTCATTTATTATTATTATTAGGTAATTCATACAACAAGACTTACATCTTTTATAATGTGTATCCCACCAAAAATAATTCATGTAAAGAAGGTTGCCAAGCCTCACAAACTTATACCGCTTTCACTGTTAAAAAGTTATCAGACTAACTCCCCCCCTAACTATAGAAGGCCTAACTCTACAACCCATGAAACGGCCAATTCATACTTTTTGACCAAGATGTAGGGTTAGGCAGGGTCAGGGATTGAAGAGTTAGGCCTTGTAGAGTTAGGAGATTTGCTCTGAATGAAATCTGATAACATTTTAACGGTGAAAGCGGTATGAGCTTGTGAGGCTTGGCAACCTTCTTTACATGAAATGCTTTTTGTGGGATTTTATTTCTTAATGTAAGATGCTCTTGTTCTTTTTATTTTTCGGGCTGTATTTCTTGTGGTGCGTCAGCTACTCTTGTTTTCATAGTCCACTTGCCTCCTTTCCTTGTTGGCTTACTATTTGCAATAAACGATAAATCAGGGTGGTACTTAGCTATTAACCGATTATATTCAACCGAAGCTGACTGTTGTGCTTCATTTATATTAACTTAAAACAGACTAAATTATCTTTCCAAAAAAGTACACTTTTTTAACTGAAATAACAAGAAATCTAAGATTAAACCTGAAATTTTAGATGCAAACCAAATTTTCATCCAAAACGCAAACAGTAAATCATGGTCCGACCATGGTTTGGTGCTTGTATTTTTTTTTAATTTCTCCTTCCGTACAATTCCGCGCTTTTAGGCTAAAATGTGCTTGTTCGTTTCTTAAATACCGTATGACTATTTTTACTTCATTCCAAAGATTGTTTTGTTAACTTCAAGTAGAATAAAACAATCTTTTCATAGAAGCAATAGATTAGGCACTAGGCCGAGTTTAAAAAAATGACCCCCCGGCGGTCCTTCGTTCTGCCGTAGTCGATTGAAGAAGGTATTTCTTGGACGCCAGCAGTTGGTTTCTTCATAGCACACTTACTTTTTAGTTCTTTATGTACAAATAACATCTAGCTTTGATATCAAAGAATAACAAAATAATTCAAAAAAGTTTAATGATTATGATTATGACCATGGAAATTACTATAAAACAGAAGCTACAATGTAACAGTAGTTAATATATAGTATTAGCTAAATTTAGAAAAATCTGCGACAGTCTCCTATAGAAATACGAAGAGCAGCGAAAACTAACCGCAAAAGATTCAAATATAAAGTTTGTGCTTGACAAGACCAGGTATCAATATCGGTTGAAGGTAAGCTGAAAGCCATAGCTGTCGAATCCCACCATAGATCTTCTGTAACGTGAATGAGATCTGATCACAACAGGAGAGCTTGCTGTTCACAATGCTTGCCAGGTTATTCACTTTGTTTACATACGGCAGTAGTGCATAATTTAGATGTATGGGTGGTAAACTGGAAATATCTAGTTCTGTTCTGTACAAAGCAAGACAGTTGAACTATTTTGGGTTAGGGGTAAGCTTGTGTGCCGTAGACCAAGCGAATATGCGAGCAATATCACGGTTTGTGCGCTCGATGCAGTCTTCTGTTAATCCCATAGGTCTAGAAAGATAGATCTGTATATCATCAGCGTGCAGCGTCCTCAGAGAGATCAGTTATAAATAATGCAAACAGCAGTGGGCCTAATATGGATCCTTGGAAAACCCCTGAAAAAAACAGGCATCTGATAAAAAGCTTTTTATGAACTTAGCTTCTGTGATGCCAAGCCGCAACTTATTAAGAAGTATTGAGATCAAGAGCCTGTGCTTGACTCTATCAAAGGCCTTCGAAAAGTCTAGTAATGTCCAAATACTAGGTGATCAATGTCAAGCTTATATAGAATGTCCGTTGTAACCTTTAAGAGCGTGGACTCACAACTATGTCCCGGTCTAAGCCTGACTGCCATTTGGACAATAAATTATTGTCAGATACAAATTCACTTATTTGAATACTCATGAGTTTTTTTAATACTTTAGATAAATATTACAAGAGACTAACCGGGCGAAAATCTTGCGGTGGAAGTGGAAATCGACTTTTTGCTATCGGGAGTACTAAATCTTTCTTCCAATTACTAGGGAACTGGGAGCATGTAATCCAGGAGTTGAAGATGTATGTTACAGGCTCGAGGATTATTAAAAGCAACAACCTGAAAAATTTCGGTGAAATACCATTTGTTATAACAGCCTCTGACTTGACAGTTATTAGGGCTTTAATGACATCATCTCCTGAGACACAACGAAAACTAAAATCGCCACCGTCGGCGTCATATAATTCTGTCGTGATATCAAAATTGTCTGACTTGAGGATCTGTAGGAACGAAAAAGCTGTTCAAGGCATTCGAGTCGATATTGCAATCGAGTTTATTTCGGTTATATATACCGTTTCATTGAAGTTTGCGCAATAATTGTTTGGAAGGAAGAGCGGGATCTAGAATTCTAGACTGTGTTGATCGCAGAAACTAAAAGAATGCCAGAAGGCATCTGACGGTGCGTTTTTCCGTAATAAATTCATGTTAAAATCACCACCTACCACAATATTTGAATATCGTTGACTCAACTCTGAGAGAGTGGTTTCTAGTTCTACACAACCTTTAGACGTAAACTTGTTTTGTTGGCAATAGACACATATTAAAGGATTTTTTCAAAACCACTCGAAACTTCAACACATAGAAATTCAATCTCGTTTAGACGCGAGAAATTCACGATTTTACCCCTAAAGCAATCTCTATCACTCGGAAAAGTCTGAAGTCCGGGATGTGTACTACCTTCGATGAAATCTTGCACAAATATTATTTTGTTCCCTTTTATAGTAAATGCAGATCTAGCCTTTTCAGGTACTTATCAAAGTATTTGTCTGATATTGTATGAACGGCCAGCAATACATCGAATAGTGGCTGCCTTTTAGAAAGGCAATAAAATTGCCATGTTTTGTAACAGGTTTGCACGTATGTTTAGCTTGGTCAATTTACAAAAACAACGTAGATGAAAAGCTTACCTTTGGAGGACTCCACAAAACCTATATCAAAACTATCTCAGGAGTCTCCGTAATCCAGGTGGATCGTTTACCCGTACTCGCAGAAAACGGTGGATGTGTTACTGTAGACACGCCTCCCGATAGTGTGATGTAAGAGGATGCTGCTGTAAACGACCATATGGAAGGGCTACCAAAAAGGACTGGAGCCTGGTCGCCTCGACCTCACCTATAAGGTAATCAAGGATGTCATACTCTCCTTTGAATCCTTTTAATCCCCGAATGCAGATGGGAAAGACAGGACATGCTTGATTATGTACTCTGTAAGCTCTTCAGAGCCTTTTTCGCACTTACTTATTTAGCGACTGCG
Organism: Leptarthrus brevirostris; assembly: GCA_964036015.1. Lineage (NCBI taxonomy): Eukaryota > Metazoa > Arthropoda > Insecta > Diptera > Asilidae > Leptarthrus > Leptarthrus brevirostris. The sequence continues at coordinate 29,748,172 of OZ038371.1, forward strand.
TGGAGATCTGTTAAAGTAACTGTTATTCCTGAACAGGGCTGGGCACACAATGCTCCTACTAAGGCATATTAATCTTACCTTGTTTCAGCTGAAAATGATCAAAAGTTATCCCTATTAGGGAGAAGTAACTTCTCCACTTTTCTTGTCAGCATGCTTACCAAGAAGGACGACCTACGACCTTCACGACGTGGTATCCAGATTAGAAGGAATACTTGTCGAAAAATATGTGGGAGCCTTTGCAAGTGGCCAACATTCACAGAATTGATCATATTTTAAGAAGAACAGAAGAAATCAATTTTTTATATTTGCACGTAATTGTATTAGTCATCGGTGGACTAAGCGGTAACGTTTCGGCATTCTATCGCAAAGGTTCCAATTTCGAAGCCCCCCGGCGGTGACCCGTGGTTATTTTCTACTCCCAACAGGTAAGGGTAAATAGGTCATTGGGAGTTGCGAAGTAATATCGGTGGTTCGGAATCCATATTAAATTATAGGTCTACTTGCAATTGTGGTTTTCAATCGGATGTAGTTCTACTCTTTCTGCATGCCCACAAGGGGTTACGCGAACAAGGGAGATAGATAGTTCTAACATACCATAGTACTATAGTTGGGTACTAGAATTTTGGCAGGTATTGTACCGGCAAGCGCAAGTTAAGCATGATTCTAACGATAAAGAAAAAACCACACTCAGTTTAGTCTAAACTATTTCCCATTATAATTAGTTACGTTAGCATTATAATTGAAGAACAAAATTCTCATGTTTCCCTTGCACCTTCAGTGCAATGCAAAACTCTCCGATTTCAACTTAAGATTAAGATTAAGAATAACTTTGTTAGAATAAGTAGGTTACGTTTAGCTTGAGCAAACCTCGTGTTATTTTAATAAATATTGTTGTGTTTTTTTTTCTGAAGAAAAGTTATCAATTATCTAACTCGCGTGATATGTCTGCCATTTGCTGGTTATCCCGGGGCACCGCGTGGAGGTGGCAGTCTAATTTCGTACCCTCATATTCAATAAGAGAATTCAAACTTTGCGATTGAATACGTTAAAACGACTTCGTACTTAAACTTTACTAAAGATTCATTTATGACGTTTGGTTTCCATACTTTTGCTCACCCTTATGCTTAATGTTTGATGGTACCTCCTTTATATTCTATTTAAAATTAAAACATGTCATAACGTAATCAATAAATTTCCAATCAGACGAGTTAATTTACTATGGTATAGATTACCAAACACCTGCAACCCAAACGCCACGAGAAATTTAAACAAACACGCAATAGCCCAATTAAACTTCTTTTCCTTAACCATAAACCAATCCGCCCCGTTGCTGCAACCTAATGTAAAATTGCACCCGTTCGCGATATTGGCATTACAGATTACTTGAACGTAATGTCCTTATCAATATTGCAGAAATAGAAAATTTTAACACACATACCCGATGGTCGAAATTTACGTAATTTTAAACGGAACTTGAGCAGTAAAATTTAATTCGACGTTCATACCAGCTAATGTTCACGAGAATCAACCATTATGTAAATGCGGAACCATGAAAGATAATAAAACTGGTCCCGGGGGTTGTATGAGCTCATCTTGATGTAATTTTCGATTGCAACTAAACGAACGCACGGAACGTCGCTATATAAAATAATCGCTGCTCAAATAGTCATCCAGAATTTTTATTAGGAAAATTTCCATATAATTCAAATGCAACTTCCAAATATTATTTTATATTTCCGACAGGTGACTACCATATCTGCTTCTCTTAAACGAATTCAGCTAGCAAGCTTCAATAAAACAGTATGATTGGGTTTGAAACCACCTCAAGATAATAATGGATACAAGAAGAATTAATCGGTACTGTCTGTCCATTTTCATTTGCTGATAAAACGCTTAGGATTGGAAGCATGTGATTGCAAATTCCTTTTCATAAAATAAGCTTGAAAAGTAGAGATACCTAAAGTGCTGTATATATGAGCATATTATTAAGAAAACACGTCTCTCTGGTCCCTTTAATCCTTTGAATTGTATAAAGCGTCCACTATGCCGTCTCCCCACATAGAACGGTTTTGCGCCAAAGTCCAATTTGGGTTTTTTCTTGAGATCGGTGCGGGCCTGGCCATAGCCACTTTCGTATTTTTGTGCACATGCTATAACTATGCTTCAGATATAATATATCTACTTATTTATTTATTTATATACAAAGATTACTCAAATGCCTGATTACTATAATTACAATAACAATATACAAAACAGTCAGTAAACTGTAACTAAGCTTATCCTTTATCCGATTTCACGAAAGATGAAAGTTAATGTAATTAAACTTGTCATTAAAGCGACACAACATCGATGCCAATGGCTCATTCATACGAAAGCTGTTCACCTTCGCGTAGTTTGAATCTTCGAAGCTTCCAAAATGTTCAAGCTTCGAAGGAAACTTCGGAAATTTGAAGCTCTCTGAGCCGAATCTTCGAAGGTCACTCTTCGAAGCATATAAACTTCGAAGATTTCAATCTTTCAAGCTTCGGAGGTTGCGCGGTATAAAAATAGAATTTTGCAGTAAAAAAAATAAATATATTTATTGTTTATAATTTTTTGAGCATTCGTTTTAATATTTCATTCTTTTCCTTTAATTCCTCCTATCTGACTCTCTCTTCTTTCAGTCCTTCCAGAATTTTATTGCGATTACTTTTTTGAACTGATTGCGAAGGGCTAGGGCTAGGGCTTGGCAACTCCATCTCAATGCCCGGCTCAGTGATGTCGTTGACAGAAACTCGTTCAGTTCCAGGTTCTGGATCAAAACCGGATGTAGTGGCGGATATTATTTTGTCCTGCGAAAGACTTTCGCTTATATCCGCCCAGAGAATATATTCCGGGAAGACAGCAGGTCTGTCGTTAAAGATTTCCGAAAGTTCTCTACAAAATTTAGAAAATAAGTAATAAATCTAGAATGTATAGTTTTGCATACTTCTCGTATGGACACAACAAACGATTTCCCCCAGTTATATTATTGTGAGACTTCGCTTTTTTAAAGGCGCGCTCCAATGATCCAAATATGTTCTGGATCTGCTTAAGGGAAAAACTGTAGCCATGTTTCAGCAATATTTTCTGAACTTCTAGCCACATTTTCCCCTTATTCTTCAACTTGGAGCTGTTCCTAACCTTTGGCCACAATTCTTCAACCGACGACCGAAGCAATTTCTCTGGAGCATCCAGCCAAACACCTTTTTCTTCTACTTCCTCGGGTAGATCTGCAAAGAATCAAAACATACTAACAAAATGAATTAAGAAAAGAAGCAAATCCAAAACCTTTATTTTCACATTCAATGAAAGAAAATTCCTCATCAATGTTGTCACATTCCTGCGAACTCTGTGCGGCCGGTTCAATGCTGCTGCATGGCTGTGCCCCCGTTGCCTCTGTTCCTGCCTCAGTGAGCCAGTTATTTATGATATCGGGATCTATTGATGAGGATTACATTTATTTAAAAATATTTTCACGAAACTGCAAATATAATGTAAAACTTACTCTCATGAATAATTTTTGCAGTTCCTGGAGAACATTCAATGGTAATGGCATTGCTAATATTATCCATTGTTTTATTTTGAACTAAATTTAAACGAACCCTATCAAAAAATGTTTTCATACATTTATATGGAAACTAAACAATCACAGTTCTTCCTTATGGATTACTTCACTTTCTTAATCCGACACTTAACTTTTAGGATATTTAACTCTTTACAAGGATTCACAAATTTCAAATTCGTTCAATTGACGTTTGGGCAGTTGTCACTTTGACAGAAAGGAGATTTTCTAAGTAAATTGCAGCTGGTCAAAGTTGCTGCAGAATTCTTAAATTTTCTGCAGCAGAGGAAGTTGTGACGTAGGCAAAATCTTCTTGGAGAAGTGAATACAGGAACACTTTTCTGCAGTATTCTGCAATTTTCTGCGAAGCGCTTATAATCTCTGCAGGTACGTGAACAGACCTATTATCTATCTATCTGATTATACTCAACATGGTCCTTTTCGGTATCTTCATCTTCCTAGCCATTACTTTTTGTTCGCGGAGAGGTTTTCGTCGAATTTTCACACAGCTTTTAGGGCTACTGGCGTTCTTGAAGTGCGTGGGCGGCCGCTCCTGGGCTGGTCATCTAAACAGGTAGCCTCAGTCTACCTTTTTAAGGTACGGTAAACAAATTTCTGTGTAATTATTAGTGTGCGCAGAAGATCGAATATTTCTTTCGGCATCTTCTTGCATTTGTTCAGTGCGGCGACAGCGATTCGGCTGACTGTGACACCTCACTCCATGTTTACTCTGTAACGTATCGACAAGCTGAATTATTTACAATAGAGAGAGGTCAACTTAATCACATGACATAAACAACATTACCTGACTTATACTTACAATTCTTTAAGTACCTGTTATATTTTAGGAAGAGAACCTATGGCACGACTATGTAAAATACGATAAACTATGTGACGTCATTCTACATCTAATATGGCGGACGCTTAAAGCGGTGAATGGTTTTAGATATTTAACCAGGAACGACGCAATAATATCACTAAAAAACAGCCAATAATTTGTTGTTTTAAAAACTAAAAACAACGCTTTTATAAATGTTCTAAAAGAACAAATATACTATCATTTATCTCAGCCATAAGCTCTTTGCCGTAGGCCAAATGTTTACAGCTTTTATTCACTTCGCTGATTAGTTCGTTTCACAATTTTCTTTACAGCTTTCTTTTACAATATACCGTTTCATTTTACTTATTTACACTTATCACTTCACTGATTAAAATACAATTCACTATTCACAATATCACATATAAAAACTTCCCAGTTTAAATCCAGGCTGCTACTCAGCCCTATTTATACTACTCAGCTGAGTTCTAGAAACTTCAGTCACTGTTCTAGATTCTTCCGTTATACTTTTTCACCACACTTATTCACTATAGGTTTGTGTCATCCTTGACTTTCTACGTTTGGCATTTCCTTGCCTTGATTTCTGGCCACTTGGGCATGCGTATTATACATATACAGGGTATTTCATGTCTGACGTGCCAAAATAATTGGAGTGATAGATCTCAACCGTTTGGGAGTTTCAGGGTGATTCATAAATTTCAGTTTTTCATAGTACGCACATTACTCTTTTATTTTTCTCTTTTGATCTACCCAACACAGCGCCATCAAACAAACGCTAAAAAATTACTATTCCAATGACCTTTCAAAAAATTTCAACAATATTGATCTATCTTCAACCATTGCAGGTACAGTCACTTCCAAAATTGAAAAAATGGTTTGCGATTACCTCAAATTCAGTATTTTGCCAAATTTTCTCCGAAATTCATTTAATTAGTATACCTCTTTCCATAAAGGTGCAATATGGAAAGGTAGACAAGGGAGTAGAAAAGCCGCTTCCTTAGAAATCCCTGACTACCTAATTATTTTATTGCACTTTAATTTTCACACAAGTGTCATTTTATAAAGTTAAATTAAATGACAGTTCACGCTGCCTGCAAATTTCAGTTTAAATGAATATGAGGGATGCAAAAATGTCGTTCATTATTGTATATGGCTGTGCACAGTTCTTGTTAATATAACACCACAAACCTTCGGCCAACAAATTAATCCTCATTCCCAAATTTTAACAAAGCACTCAACGTTATCGTGCCTTCTTGCATATTAGCCGTCCAAGAAAAAGTACAGGAACTAGCAGAACGGGCAATAAAACGCTTCTCACTAAAAAACAAAGAAAACAAACATCGCGCCCGCCGCCAACTTCCTGTCTTTCATTAATTTCTCTTTGAAACGTTAAAGTGGATGAGCTATGGTGAACAAAAAACTTCCATATTCGTACCTGGTGAATGGTGGGAGTTTCCGCTTCTTTTGATATCTGTATATTGAAGGCTCTAAGGGTAGGTTTACCATGGCCAGAATAACATTTACAACAGGAAATTTGCATTGTATTAAGTCATGACGTTGAGAGAAGTAGCTTGGCCTTTTTCACAACCTAAATTGTATCCATCCAGTTTAAGGGCATGGAATGCTGGCGGCTCAAAATGGTGCTTCCCACCAACTGCCAGTGTAGTAGCCTTAATTACTTTACTGGATTTTATAACTTTATAGTTGTGCCATGGAACTCTTCCTGCTTAACCGCAGCGCTTCTGTGGGTGGAAATTTAAACACACAAAATTGCACAAGTTTGCCTTTATAAAGACTTAAGAAAAAGCTCCGGATAGAGCCAAAATTTAAATTTCGTGACTATATTTTTTCGTTGCCTGTAAGCCACGGAGGGCCTTGTTAGTAAAACTGGCTAGCAATATTATATTTACCTGCAAATGGGCCGCTTGTTACTTATTTACCTGCAAAGTTACGTTGATCTGTTTAATCGTATTAAAGGATAAGACAGTCTAAGCGGGTATCATAGGTACCCAGGGCGTATTTGAGAAAAGCATAAGGGTGGGTCAGATTATGTACCTAAGGGCCCGGGCCCAAAGCATTTCTTTGTTAATTTCGATGTTAAGTTCTTTGAGGTCTTCTGTTATTTTCCTACTTCTTTCAACGGAAAAAAATTTCGAGAATTTGAAAAGTTTTTTCTTTGTATTATCGCTAGAACTTCTCGTCGTTACGGTGTTCCTGTTGTTGGAGTTTTTACTGTCATTTTGCCATTGTGCCCAGGAAGTAAACAAAGGAATGATATTGGAGCAAAACTTCTAATGTCTTTTTCTCATTGTAGTCGTCAACTTTTCCCTCACTTTTTTCTATTTTCTTTCCTTCATAAATGCTGCCTGAATACATTTTTTGGGGACTGCAGCAAGTGTTGTCGCACTGTGGCAATTTCGTTTACTAAAAGTTCCTGAAAATCACAATTCATTGTTCGGCATTTTTACCTTTCAGAAGTTTTGCGTTAGTTTCAGCAAACAAACAACTCTCATGCAATCATGGTAATAAGCGGATGGGTGGGTTGGAGGAAGTAATACAATAGGGTGGTTGGCACAAATTTGCGAAATATTTTTTATGGCATTGCTAATATTATCCATTGTTTTATTTTGAACTAAATTTAAACGAACCCTATCAAAAAATGTTTTCATACATTTATATGGAAACTAAACAATCACAGTTCTTCCTTATGGATTACTTCACTTTCTTAATCCGACACTTAACTTTTAGGATATTTAACTCTTTACAAGGATTCACAAATTTCAAATTCGTTCAATTGACGTTTGGGCAGTTGTCACTTTGACAGAAAGGAGATTTTCTAAGTAAATTGCAGCTGGTCAAAGTTGCTGCAGAATTCTTAAATTTTCTGCAGCAGAGGAAGTTGTGACGTAGGCAAAATCTTCTTGGAGAAGTGAATACAGGAACACTTTTCTGCAGTATTCTGCAATTTTCTGCGAAGCGCTTATAATCTCTGCAGGTACGTGAACAGACCTATTATCTATCTATCTGATTATACTCAACATGGTCCTTTTCGGTATCTTCATCTTCCTAGCCATTACTTTTTGTTCGCGGAGAGGTTTTCGTCGAATTTTCACACAGCTTTTAGGGCTACTGGCGTTCTTGAAGTGCGTGGGCGGCCGCTCCTGGGCTGGTCATCTAAACAGGTAGCCTCAGTCTACCTTTTTAAGGTACGGTAAACAAATTTCTGTGTAATTATTAGTGTGCGCAGAAGATCGAATATTTCTTTCGGCATCTTCTTGCATTTGTTCAGTGCGGCGACAGCGATTCGGCTGACTGTGACACCTCACTCCATGTTTACTCTGTAACGTATCGACAAGCTGAATTATTTACAATAGAGAGAGGTCAACTTAATCACATGACATAAACAACATTACCTGACTTATACTTACAATTCTTTAAGTACCTGTTATATTTTAGGAAGAGAACCTATGGCACGACTATGTAAAATACGATAAACTATGTGACGTCATTCTACATCTAATATGGCGGACGCTTAAAGCGGTGAATGGTTTTAGATATTTAACCAGGAACGACGCAATAATATCACTAAAAAACAGCCAATAATTTGTTGTTTTAAAAACTAAAAACAACGCTTTTATAAATGTTCTAAAAGAACAAATATACTATCATTTATCTCAGCCATAAGCTCTTTGCCGTAGGCCAAATGTTTACAGCTTTTATTCACTTCGCTGATTAGTTCGTTTCACAATTTTCTTTACAGCTTTCTTTTACAATATACCGTTTCATTTTACTTATTTACACTTATCACTTCACTGATTAAAATACAATTCACTATTCACAATATCACATATAAAAACTTCCCAGTTTAAATCCAGGCTGCTACTCAGCCCTATTTATACTACTCAGCTGAGTTCTAGAAACTTCAGTCACTGTTCTAGATTCTTCCGTTATACTTTTTCACCACACTTATTCACTATAGGTTTGTGTCATCCTTGACTTTCTACGTTTGGCATTTCCTTGCCTTGATTTCTGGCCACTTGGGCATGCGTATTATACATATACAGGGTATTTCATGTCTGACGTGCCAAAATAATTGGAGTGATAGATCTCAACCGTTTGGGAGTTTCAGGGTGATTCATAAATTTCAGTTTTTCATAGTACGCACATTACTCTTTTATTTTTCTCTTTTGATCTACCCAACACAGCGCCATCAAACAAACGCTAAAAAATTACTATTCCAATGACCTTTCAAAAAATTTCAACAATATTGATCTATCTTCAACCATTGCAGGTACAGTCACTTCCAAAATTGAAAAAATGGTTTGCGATTACCTCAAATTCAGTATTTTGCCAAATTTTCTCCGAAATTCATTTAATTAGTATACCTCTTTCCATAAAGGTGCAATATGGAAAGGTAGACAAGGGAGTAGAAAAGCCGCTTCCTTAGAAATCCCTGACTACCTAATTATTTTATTGCACTTTAATTTTCACACAAGTGTCATTTTATAAAGTTAAATTAAATGACAGTTCACGCTGCCTGCAAATTTCAGTTTAAATGAATATGAGGGATGCAAAAATGTCGTTCATTATTGTATATGGCTGTGCACAGTTCTTGTTAATATAACACCACAAACCTTCGGCCAACAAATTAATCCTCATTCCCAAATTTTAACAAAGCACTCAACGTTATCGTGCCTTCTTGCATATTAGCCGTCCAAGAAAAAGTACAGGAACTAGCAGAACGGGCAATAAAACGCTTCTCACTAAAAAACAAAGAAAACAAACATCGCGCCCGCCGCCAACTTCCTGTCTTTCATTAATTTCTCTTTGAAACGTTAAAGTGGATGAGCTATGGTGAACAAAAAACTTCCATATTCGTACCTGGTGAATGGTGGGAGTTTCCGCTTCTTTTGATATCTGTATATTGAAGGCTCTAAGGGTAGGTTTACCATGGCCAGAATAACATTTACAACAGGAAATTTGCATTGTATTAAGTCATGACGTTGAGAGAAGTAGCTTGGCCTTTTTCACAACCTAAATTGTATCCATCCAGTTTAAGGGCATGGAATGCTGGCGGCTCAAAATGGTGCTTCCCACCAACTGCCAGTGTAGTAGCCTTAATTACTTTACTGGATTTTATAACTTTATAGTTGTGCCATGGAACTCTTCCTGCTTAACCGCAGCGCTTCTGTGGGTGGAAATTTAAACACACAAAATTGCACAAGTTTGCCTTTATAAAGACTTAAGAAAAAGCTCCGGATAGAGCCAAAATTTAAATTTCGTGACTATATTTTTTCGTTGCCTGTAAGCCACGGAGGGCCTTGTTAGTAAAACTGGCTAGCAATATTATATTTACCTGCAAATGGGCCGCTTGTTACTTATTTACCTGCAAAGTTACGTTGATCTGTTTAATCGTATTAAAGGATAAGACAGTCTAAGCGGGTATCATAGGTACCCAGGGCGTATTTGAGAAAAGCATAAGGGTGGGTCAGATTATGTACCTAAGGGCCCGGGCCCAAAGCATTTCTTTGTTAATTTCGATGTTAAGTTCTTTGAGGTCTTCTGTTATTTTCCTACTTCTTTCAACGGAAAAAAATTTCGAGAATTTGAAAAGTTTTTTCTTTGTATTATCGCTAGAACTTCTCGTCGTTACGGTGTTCCTGTTGTTGGAGTTTTTACTGTCATTTTGCCATTGTGCCCAGGAAGTAAACAAAGGAATGATATTGGAGCAAAACTTCTAATGTCTTTTTCTCATTGTAGTCGTCAACTTTTCCCTCACTTTTTTCTATTTTCTTTCCTTCATAAATGCTGCCTGAATACATTTTTTGGGGACTGCAGCAAGTGTTGTCGCACTGTGGCAATTTCGTTTACTAAAAGTTCCTGAAAATCACAATTCATTGTTCGGCATTTTTACCTTTCAGAAGTTTTGCGTTAGTTTCAGCAAACAAACAACTCTCATGCAATCATGGTAATAAGCGGATGGGTGGGTTGGAGGAAGTAATACAATAGGGTGGTTGGCACAAATTTGCGAAATATTTTTTATGGATTTCTGGTTGCACTTGGACTCGAATGCGCTTTTTAAAGTGAAAAAAAGAAAGGCTGCATTGACTTTTGTGTTCGTTTTCGAAGTGCTTTGTTACTCTTTGTAGAATGAATTGAACAAATTGGAGGACGTTTTGTAGCGAAACTTCTATTCCAGATAACAATAATGAAATTTGTTTTAAAGGATTCCTTTAAGGATTGTAAAATTACATTCTTCTTCCTGAAACTCGTATAGTTGTTTGTATATATATGCCTTCGGAGCTATACAACTTCAAAACCGTTGATATATTATAGAAATAAGTAGTATTTACAACTCAACATTTTTAACCGACTTCCCAAAAACAAAGAAGTTCTAAGTTCGACGTGTATTTTTTTTATGTCTGACCGGGCATAACTTCGTAACGCGTTGACCGATTTTGATGATTCTTTTTGTGTTGGGTAGAGTATGTTTACGGCAGGGTGGGGTGGGGGGGTGAAGCCTAACTTTGTAACGCGTGGACTTATTTGGATGGTTCTTTTATTTTGTACAGAGTATGATCCCCCATTGCTAATAGGAGAAAAGAATTTGGCCTAGGGTGGGGGAGGTTGCATAGGTAGTCTAACTTCGTAACGCGTGGACCGATTTGGATAATTCTTTTGCTGTTCGGCAGAGTATATTCCCTGGTTGATACCACGAGAAAAAAATGTCTTTTTGGTTGGTGGGCGGGGTGAAATCTAAATTTGTAACGCGTAGTTCCATTTTTAGTGTTCAGAGTATAATCCCCCATTGCTAATAGGAGAAAAAAAAATTGGCCTAGGGTGGGGGAGGGGGAGGGATAGTCTAACTTCGTAACGCGTACACCGATTTGGATAATTCTTTTTCTGTTGGGTAGAGTATGTTCCCTGGTTGATAGCACGAGAAAAAAATGTTGGAGGGATGGTGTTGGAGTGGGGGGGCCTAACTTTGTAACGCGTCGACCGATTTGGATGGTTCTTTTGCTGTTGCTTATAGAAAAATAATTTGGACGTGAGGTGGGGAGGGCGAGGGGTAGTCCATCTTCGTAACGCGTGAACCGATTTCAATGATTCTTTTTCTGTTGGGTAAAGTATGTTGCTTGATTGATACAACGAGAAAATAGGGTTGGTGGGGTGGAGGTGGGGGTAGGGGTTGAAGCTAACTTTTTAATGTAGGGAGCGATTTTGGTGGTTCTTTTTTTGTTGTACAAAGTAGAGACACTAAGAAGTAAAAAATAAATAATTGAAATATGCAATGACAATCAACTGCCTCGAATTGCTTCTTTGAACAACATAGGCGTCAACCAACAGCTTTTTCTCTCATTTTGTGGTTGACGTTAGCTGCACTATATGGTTATTTGAATTATGTCGGTAATTCCAAATACTATTTTATATATGAATATATATTAAACTATAACGCTGCCTCCCCACGATTTTACTATGTACATATATGTATAGTTAAGAAAAAACAATGTAATAAGTTAATCCTACCTGCTGCTGATGCCTTCTGAAGAAGTTAATCTTTTTTTTGTTTACACTTTTCATTTAACAGAATAGTACTTGTGCCAGGCCTGTTTATTATCTAGATGCTTAATTAAGCGACATCTGTTGTAACAGGAAATATCTCGGATGACAATCTACAGGCTTATTTTTTATTTTTGTTGCACTCTGGCAGAGTTGCCAATTCGGGCGATTTCGCGCCGATTGGGCTCCTTTAGCCATCAGTCGGGCGCCAAAATTTTGCTCTCTGCGACTAGGCGCTTTTTGGGCGATTTTTTAATTCTTGCTGGGCGCTTTTGGGCGATTTTCTGTCACAGTAGAAACAATTTTGCTGTCGAGTTATCTCAATTTCTAATTTTGCGCGAATAACTTTTTACTGAACTCCGAACGAGTCCAAACTGGCGACTTGACTTTGTCACCGAATCTGGTGTTTTTGAACGCCTCATTGGTAACAGAATTTTTTTTTTTCTGATTTCAGACACGTCTAAAAGTTGGTGATTTTTGATTTCGTTTTTCCACATTTCACCGTGGCGACTTCTCGTGATTTTGGTGAAGCCAATTTAATTTATTAGTTTATTAGATATAATAAAGTGACTGTGCTGTGACGCCATTTCCATTGCTATACCATTTTTGTGTAATACAATTTTTATAAATTATAAAAGTCATATCTTTGATTAAATAAATTGCTAAATTTGCTAATTGCATTTGCTAAATCTGCCTATTGTAATTTGAATTACAGCATTCTTTATTAAGCCGTTAAACGGGAGCAGTTGCCAGTTATATCGTATCGATGTTCAGTTTCAGTAAGTTCAGTTAACTTTTCAACATTTTTGCTGATTAAGCTAAGTGTATGCAGTTATTGTTATTTGTTAATTTATATCAAAATAAGTGCTACAACATTAAATCTGGATAAGAAGCATTTACTGGTAATTATCCTATTTAATATAAGGAATATAAGTTATTTTCGTTGTGTTATGTGTCTGTTAAAGAAAAGATTGTTTAATAATTAGTGATATTTCGTTTATTTTATATTCATATTGAGTTTCGTGAAAGACTATTTTAAAATTCCTGCAGGTGAATAGATTACGTTGCAATTTATTATCGTGCAGAGTAAGCCGGTTAAAAATTAAATTTCTCCTTCAAAATTGAGAAAAATACGATGTATCGTTTTATTGCAAGGAATCTGGATAAAAGCATTTATATTCTGATGGTAAGAAAAAAATGAAAACGGAATTAATCGATTTGTCTTCTTGTGAGTGGCTCAATTATTAAAGACTGTGACTCTTTGCACTTACGTGTATTTACGTGTACTTACGTGTTTAACGTCAACAATTTATTAGACTTAGACAAAAGTACACGTAAGTGGAAATAGTTACTTCCATTACTAAATACTTAATTAAGAGTGTTTTTTGTTTTTCACGACGACTCTCAAAATTTTAAATTTGTGTTACTTGTATCTGTTGCTGTGATTATTGCAATAAATATTACATTAAAGTTGTACAACCAACCCTTTGAAAGATTTGATTGATTATAAAATCTTAAGGCGATTTTTGGGCGATTTCAAATATGGCGCGGCGCCTTTGGGCGCTTTCAGCACCACGGCTCGGCGCCTTTTGCTTTATACCGTCTGGCATCTCTGCACTCTGGTTCAATGTTAAAAATGGCATTTAATGAATTTACAAATACAACGATCCTTTGAGTATTACATTATTGAAAATATTATTGATGAAGCTAAAGTATAGTATAACGTTTCTCTCTCTACTTCCCGTAACCGCTTGTGGAGCATGAGGCGAGAGAAGAACTTCACCCGATTCGAGACAACGATTACAAGTGAACCTACAATTTAAAGTGAATTCCGAACCACTGGCATTTTCCCTGCAACCACATGCCCTTTTTATCGGAATCTGTTGTCAGCAGAAAACAACCATGGGTCGTCGCCGGTTGAATTCCAACCTGAGACCTCCGCATTGGTAGGCCACCGACAACGTTGTTATAACGTTTGGCATGATAAAAAAATTGGAAAAAAAGCCTTAAATAAAGTGAATTTTGTAGAAGTATTGAAGAAGGCTGGGATATTCTTTCTGACTGCATTAAAAGTTATTGTTATATCTCTATATCAACCATGTACCACAAGCACCATCGAAAGATCTGTCTCTACGTTACAGCGCGTCAAAACGTAGCTGAGATCTACAATTACTGAAAGCATACTAAACCACCTCCGTATGCTCAGGGTACATAGAAAGTGAGTCCTTGAAAACCAACACAAATTTAAGAATGATATTTTGGGAAAGTACGCAGAAGATACAAGACGCTTTAGTTTTTAATTGATGTTATTGTAATATTTTGTAATTTCAATAATTTTTTTATTTTTATAGAATATAAAAATATCAATAAATAAAAAAACAAATGTAAATAAACAAAAAATTAAATCTCAATTTTTTGCAGCCACCCCCGCCCTACCTGAAGAATATTTTGACTTTTCCCTTCTATATACCAACGGACACCCAATCAACGCCCGGTGATTGTAACTACCGCCACCCTTAATAGCGTAATTACATACTTCAAAAGCGTTACGAAGGACCTAAAATGGTTTTCCCTATGTACAACCGGTCGTCGATACATAAATGCCTAAGGGCACATCCAGGTGGTACCCTTTTTCGATCAGTAAGCGCATGTGCTAAACGCAGGAAATAAAATTGTTAGCGCATGCCCTTTTTTATTGATTATCATAGCGCACAGCAAAGCGGATAGAGCCAAGAACGGAAATCTCGTGCGTTATTTCATTCAATTTCTCAGTTTAAAGGGATTTTTTACGGTTTGAGTGCTGATGTGAAATGATTTTTCTGTGGATTAAAGTTCGAGTAATGCTACGACGAATTGTAAATTGTTTTTAATTTAATTAAATTAATTATTTATTACTGTTCTTGAGTGGAATTCATTATTTTGCAATAAAAATTAATTTCGAATTCAGAGAGCACAGCCTTAACTTTATTGAAGATTATAGTAGTGGAGTTAATGAGTCGGGATTTCGGCCCAGAAACGAAAGAAATTTAGGCTCCTGTGAAACCAAGTCACCCCCCCCCCCCCCCCCCCCCGTTTTCGAGGTAGCTGAACCCGAACATCATAGTAAAAAACGTTTTTATCCGGTCTCAAACGGCCGGTTTTCGGTTTTCGCGCACGGACGGGAGACAGCATGGTTTTTGATGGAAGTTGTTGATGATTTGCCCGGGATACAACAAGGGAAGAAGATTTATGACAGGGACATGATCGTGACTACCCAGGGGGTGCAAAAATAGTTTCATCTAACTTCGGAGACGAAGTTGGATCAATTCGTTGAGCGGCACGACCACCATGCCATGGGTCCCAAGTTCCCCGTGAGCTTTTATTAAGAAATTAAGATAATCCACTCCGGCTCTGGGCTGTTGTCTAGCTCGCAGCAATGCAAAAATAAGACTTAAGTTTCCTCACTTCCCTTACCCTAATTCCGTTCCGGCCAAAACCATACTAACGCATCAAAGGGTTGTCCTCTAGGCTTTGGTCACATTGTATAAAAAAAATTTCCCATTTCCAGGATTCTGCTTACAAAAAAAAAATTTCACACAATCCCTCAAATTTCTCTACTATTCTCTGGATTTTTTTTCGTACTCGTCCGACTAATTGACTCCATTATAGCTCTTTGCCAGTGATATGGTAACCTACTTTGAAGCAGTATATGCCAATAAGCATAAGAGGAGGAAGCAAATAAATATTTGTCTGAATAATTTAAATGCCATTTTTTCACTTAAACTCTTAGATTTTGTTTCCCATTTCTTTTCTTTTTCAATACTAAATATGCCGCACATAGCCCATGAAAACAACCTCAATTTAACTCATTTTCGAAATTAGCAGCGTTTACTTGAAAAGCAATTCAAGACACCGTCTGGATGAGTCTTAAGGTTTGCTGCTCTTCTTGCAGTAAAGATTGAGTGATGTTTAGTGCATATCGCTCGCGAAGTGCGTATTGTGTAAAAAATGCATCATATGTGTGTAAAAATGTCTGCACCCGCTCGTTCGCTTTTAAAAAATTCACCAAATTTCTTATGGAGATGTGTTGGAATTGCCATTTTGCATATTATTTATGAATAATGTGACTAACATCTGTTGTGAGGTACCGAACAAGAAAATCCTGAACTTCTTCGACACGATTATGCATCGTGTTATTGGCGAAAAAAAATCTACATCAAAAGATTTGAAAAAGGCTTTTAAGATTGTTTGGGTTCGGCTGGAAATCAGCCACGTTGCTGGCTACCACCTAAGTGCAAACAGTACGATCCTCGGTATGAAATAATTCTTGACACTCGGGAAAACTTTATTAGACAACAAGCTTGCTCTCTAAACTATTCAATAGGTTCTGACCTAGGAATTGTTTTAAATTCCTAGGGTTTCAAAATTTGCCTCCTCATGTGAGGAAACAGAAAGAGTAAAAAAGATCAGGTATTAGCTGCACGTTTGGTTATGTAACTTTTGGTTATGTAACTTAAGAACGGTAAAAATGTTTGTGCGCTTTTCGTTTCCTTTGGCCACTATTTTAAAATCAAAAGTCAAAAACACATAGGGCAATTTTTTATATATTTCCCTTTAAAATGAAAAAATTGTTTTTTATTCGAAAATTTATGTTTGAAAATCAGTTTTTTTAAAACTAATACCAGTAAGAAAGGAATTACATGGCCTATAGCACCATTATGTTAAACTGAGATATTGATAACGTGTATAACACTAAAACTTTAGAAAATACAAGTTAAAAGGTAACACATAGTTTTCATCGATTCAAATTTAAAACCCCTTTAGCTTTCTCGCCTAGATTTACCAGTTTCTTCATCTCTGCACACAACCTAAGAAACACCCTGTATCTGTATAGTATATGTCATTGACTTTTATATCTTTTTGTCTTTGAAAGCATTCCTTTATTAGGCAATTAGTATGATTCTCAGTTATTTTGTTATGCTTATCCATTATATTATACCAACGACGCACTTTCTCTCTCGAGCTCGTTGCAGCGCGCCTCAACAACTTTGACGACCTCCCCTGAGCGGAAACTTGACTTTGGAAAACAGCCAGAAGTCGCAAGAGGCCAAATCTGACAGCTACGGAAGGTGGCGCAGGGTTCTAAAGCGTCCTATAATTATAGTACGTGTACTATAATTTCACCAGCTGTACTATCCGCAGTCCTGATTCCATTATAGTACGCAAGTGTACTATAATTTCACTTCGTCGAAATTCGCTTTTAAGTTTCACTAACTAACTAGTCACTCAATCATTCGATTCTTCATCAAGTAACTTTTTACAGCTGATCGCGAATTCCCGCTGTAAAGCTGCCTTGACATTGTAGCCCATCATCACTAGCACTACATACAAGTAATGGGAGTTTTTACATTTATGCATTGGTGTTGTCATTTTTACCAAGCATACTATAAGTCTCAGGTTGGTACTATAATTTCACCAACACGATACTATCTTCCATTGTATCCGACCTGAGAACCCTGAGGTGGGGTACAGTAGCAATGCCGCTAGCGTTCAAAAAATCAACTAAATTGTGAGCTACGTGTGTCCGCGCATTACCATGATGCAGTAAAATTTTGTTAGTCGCTTGTGCGGCCGTTTTTTCAGCGCGCAAAATCGAAAATGCGCTTCCTTTACAACCGCGGTGCGAAACGTACGCTTATTACCAGTTGTAGAAGGTAACCGGGTTCATTACATCTTCGCCATACACCGCAGTTTATAATTCATACGCGTCTTTTAGTTTCTCCCGAGTTTTACTAAAATTTTACGTTACAACGTTTCTCTAATTTTTGTATTTCTGTTGGACATGTTAGGCGAATATCTAACACATTTCAAGCAAATCGTAACATATGTACGTCTACTCACTGCACCGATCGTCATAAAACTATAGATGGTTAAAATTATGGGCTACACGCACTGAGATGTATTAAAATGGAGTAACTTATAAGCTATCTCATATGGATACAATTTTACTCGTAGTGGAGGAAACCCATTTTTAATTTCCAACGTTTACTGTAAATTTGCAGCCGTTGCGAGCAGAATGAAATAACCATATATATACGAAATGATATATTTAATTTTAATCTTTTATATTGTTGGAAAATTTTAAAATCATTGGAATAATTGATATAAAAATTAAAAAAAAAATTTTTCTAATCTGCAAAATGTTTACCAAGAAAGAGATATAAAATGATTGTGAATATTGTGATCTATTTCTATCGCCTTCATTTAATAGGCGATGTAGCGACCTCTTATAGTCACTACTAATAGGAAGAGGAAGAGTTAAGGTTCTGTTAAATTAAAACAGGAAAGTCAGCTTAAAATACGTGTATTTCCCTATTGCTACAATTCTACACTATAACTAAAAATATTGCTAGTTAAAACTATATTTTATTAACAAAAATTTTAATTATTTTACTTTAAATTAATACTATTAATCCAACTCTGTAAAAAAAAGAAAGAAAATTATTACTCGCAGTTCAAGTATTCATACACAAACAATACAACATTTAGACAATTATTTGTTGATAAACAATTATCTAGTTCCACTGTCACGTTTTATTCCTGAATTAAATTTGTTGTTATCTGACACAAATTATTAAGATTCAAGTTATAAAGATGTTCGAGAATTATCTGTATGGTAATCTGCCCAATACACAATAATTCTCTACTCTAATTAATCCCTTCAAATGTTGAATTAATTTTTATGTAAAAGGTAATTACTTGGTACTAAACCCGGAGTAATTAGTTTCTTGAACCTAACCTCAAAATCCCACACAAACAAGGCTCAAATTTATTGGCTTGGTAATAAGCCCAATTCCAATAAATTTGATTGCTTATTTGTTCGTAATAATTCAAAAATTATTTGTTTGGTAATATACCCAATACAAATAATTCTTTACTTGACCGAGTCCCTCAAAAATGTTGGGTTAATTTTTATGTAAAAAGTAATTACCTGGTAATAAACCCAGAGTAATTACTTTCGTGAACCTAACCTCAAAATCCCACACAAACAAGGCTCAAATTTATTGGCTTGGTAATAAGCCCAATTCCAATAAATTTGATTGCTTATTTGTTCGTAATAATTCAAAAATTATTTGTTTGGTAATATACCCAATACAAATAATTCTTTACTTGACCGAGTCCCTCAAAAATGTTGGGTTAATTTTTATGTAAAAAGTAATTACCTGGTAATAAACCCAGAGTAATTACTTTCGTGAACCTAACCTCAAAAATCTCACACAAAACCACGTTCAAAATTATTGGCTTGGTAATAAGCCCAATTCCAATAATTTTTACTATTTTTACATAAAATTAATTACCTGGTAATAAGCCCAGAGTAATTAATTTCTTGCACCCAATCCGTAAACAAACCCCAAAACTGGTTATATATAAAGAAAAAAAGAATTATTGGTTTGGTAATAAGCCCAACTCCAATAATCTTTTCACTGTGTTAAGGTATACTCACTCAAATCTAATCCTTTCAAAAAAATCGCTTTGTATTCAGAACACCTCTTTACCAGTTGACAATCGAAGACTGAATGAATCTTCAGGCTGGACTTGGTATTTAAGTCCACGGAAATTTCTCCTACATGACATCAATTGGATTTACTGAAAAGAGACAACATGCAACCTCCTATAATTCCAGCTTTAGGTTTCGCTGTAACTGAGCTATGCTTTGCTTGGAAATGTGGATGCGATGACATCCGATCCCTTCACAATTTGACAGTTGAGAACTGTCACAAAATATTTCTACCGAGTTATTGTGTATTTATATTTTTGTTGTTTTTTTTTTGTTGTTGCCAGTCTAAGGGATTATTATCAGCGGTATGCTGCAACATTCTCCCCCCCGTTGAGACAACTAGATTGTATCAAATAAGATGAAACTATTGTTATAATTCATTGTTTTTATTTATCACAATTCAATACTTATACTCGTACTTATAACTACTTAGCATTAATTCTGGTTTTTGCTGATTCTACGGTACCCTGTCCATATCAGCTTATTCCTCCTTAACTTCAAGCGCACGCTTTCGCCTTTGGACAGGAACACATTATACCGTTTCCTTTTTCCGCTACGAATGTGGTGAAATGGTATTTTCTGCATTTGGGCGAACGTTATTTTAAATGTTTGCCCTTCGATGGTAACCATTTCGTACGCCTTGTCGTCCAGCGATTTTGGCTTTGTCGATAGTGTCGGTTGACGAGCTATGCACGGTTGTGCAGGTTGTACATGAGACGTAGCCAATTTTTCCTGGGATGTGTGTGGTAATGGACCCACGTTCATCTCAGGGGATGACTCCGGTTGGGATGTCACTGGAGGGGGAGTTATGCTACCCGAACTAATGCTGGGCACGTCATCAATATCCAGGACATCATCACCGAGTAATAATTCTTCCCTTCTTAAGACTTCATCGAACTTATCACTCATGTGGTCGTTCTCGTTTAAGAATTCGTCCAGGATTTGCAGAAATGCTGTTGTCTCTTGCTCCATTTTATCTGTGAACTATACATAATGTAAGTAAATTGTCATTATGTTCTCCTCCACCAGATTGAACCAGACGCCACGATGTGAAACTTGGACACATTGAACATTTACATGTAGACAAAACGATCACATTGATAATAATACCTCAACCTTAGTTTTGTAGGGGTAAAGGGCAGAGTTTACTAATTGGTCTTTTCATGATAGCTGAATTAGTTCGTAGAGTGACTACTCTCACCTTACTATCTTGACCGGGATGAACCATTTCAACCCTAGCTAGTAACCATTTTGAAGGCGGTAGTTTGTCGTCCTTTATGATTACTATTTGTCCAATTTGTATGTTATGCTGCTCTGTGGTCCATTTCTGTCGCTGTTGAAGCTGAGAAATGTATTCGTTAGACCATCTCTTCCAAACTTGACTATGAAGTTGTTGAATATGTTTCCAACGATTAAGCGTATGGACTTTGCTGTCATCAACGCTAGGTTCTGGTGGCGTTTTTATGGCCGTACCTATTAAAAAATGTCCAGGAGTGAGTGCATCTACACTTGCAGGATCTGAGGATAAGGCACATAGGGGTCTTGAATTTAATGAGGCTTCTATTTGCACAAGTAGGGTGGAAAGCTCTTCATACGTAAGTGTTGTTTGACCTAAAACTCTTTTGAGATGATGTTTTATGCTCTTGACACCAGCCTCCCAAATTCCACCGAAGTGTGGCGCAGCTGGAGGATTAAAGTGCCAATTTATTCCTTCATTGGCTGCCACAGCTGCGGCGTGAATATTTGCCTCCTTAATAGCTTCATTATAACCTTTCTTTAAAATTCTTTCAGCTCCCACGAAGTTCGTGCCGTTGTCCGAGTATATATTTGTAGCTAATCCTCGTCTGCACGTAAATCTCCTAAAGGCCGCTAAGAATGCTTCAGTTGTTAGATCTGAAACTAATTCGATGTGTATGGCTTTCGTGGCCATGCAAACAAACATGCAAAAATACCCTTTGTAAATTCTAGACGCTCTATGTCTAGACATTTTGACATCAATAGGACCTGCGTAGTCTATGCCTACATTCTGAAATGGTCTTGCCTGTTTTACCCTGACCTCTGGTAAATTTCCCATGATTTGGGTTTTTGCTTGTTTCCTAAACCGTGTACACCTTACGCATTTGTATATTCTTGATTTAACTGCTGCCATTCCGTTTATAATCCAGAATTTATGTCGAATCGTGTTTAACACGAGCTGAGCTCCACCATGTTTCGTTTCCAGGTGAAAATAATCGATAATTATGTTTGTCAAATGATGACCTTTTGGTAAGATCATCGGATGCTTCGTGTTAAACGATAATGACGAATTTTGTAGTCGACCGCCTACTCTAATTGATCCATCCTGGGCTAGAAATGGAGATAGTTTTGTTAGTTGACTTTGTTTCATAATTGGAATTCCCTTTTGCAACTGGGTGTATTCATTCGGAAATTCCTGTTTTTGCATGAGCTGTATTATTGCTCCTGTTGCCTTGGCGAGTTCATCTGGATGCAAATGCTGAGCGCGTTTTTCCTTGGGATTTCTACAGTTATAAGCAAAACGTAGACAATATGCAACTATACGTGTGAGTTTTTTATACGATGAAAACTTAATCAGTAGGTCTTCCTCTTGAGTTTCCATTGCTAACAAGTTCCCTTTTGTAATTTTTGCTTCTACAACCGTCTTTAAATCCTTAATTGTTTCGGATGGCCAATTTTGTTCATCAGCTAATATCCAACTTGGTCCATTCCACCAAAGCTGATTTTTTATGATACGAGACGGCATGATGCCTCGAGACGCCATGTCCACAGGGTTTTCCTTCGTAGGTATATACCTCCAAGTGTTGTTTGTCAAATTTTCATGGATTTCTACCACTCGATTGGCGACGAAAGTGCGCCATTTGTTTGGATGTCCTTGTATCCAGGCCAGCACTATTTTTGAATCTGACCAACATATGCTATTGACATTTTCCTGTTGCATGTCTGTCCTTACTGACTTGATCAGTCTACTTAGTAGTACCGCACCACATAATTCCAGCCTTGGTAACGATACTGGTTTAATTGGAGCTACACGCGTTTTCGCGATCAGTAGATTACTATGTATATTTCCCTTTTCATCTACTACTCTTAAATAAACGGCAGCTGCGTATGCCAGAGTGGATGCATCGCAAAATCCATGTAACTGGCAGCTTTGTTGTTTGTTGGTTATGCTCACCCAACGTGGTATCTTTAACTCGAGTAGATGGCTCAATTGATCCTTGAATTGAGACCACTCTTGGTCCAATTCTGTTGGAACAAGTTCATCCCAAGAACATCCCGACATCCATAATTTTTGCATGAGAATTTTGGCGAGTATGACGCAAGGCGCAATCCATCCTAACGGGTCAAATAATTTTGCGATTTCTGACAGTATCGTTCTCTTTGAGCTTACGCCTTTACTAAATTGATTTGGCTTAAACGAAAGTGTAAAATAATCCGCTGCTGGATGCCAGTAAATTCCTAATGCCTTTATTTGATTATCCTCGTCAAAGCTCAACGGTAATTGTAATTCACGTTCGCTGCTTGGAATTGACTTTAGCAATCCTTCGTTGTTCGCAGCCCATTTGCGTAGGTGAAACCCCCCTCGCTTGAGTAACTTAATGAGTTCTTGTTGTAGCTTGATAGCTTCTTCTAATGTACTTGCCCCTGTAAGAACATCGTCTACGTAAAAATCTTCAAATATACTTTGCGCTGCGCTAGGATAATTCATTCCTTCGTCTCTCGCTAGCTGTTGAAGCGTCTTAATGGCTAAATACGGGGCAGCTGTGGTACCAAAAGTAACCGTATTTAATTCGTATTTTTTAATTTCTTCGCCCTTATTGTTTCTCCAGAGTATGGTTTGAAAACGCCTGTCTTCAGGATGAATGTGTATCATCCGGTACATCTTTTCTATGTCAGCCGTCATGGCGTACTTAAATTTTCTCCATTTCATGAGCGTTGAAAATAATTTAGGTTGAATAACCGGGCCAGTCATCATTTGCTCATTCAGGCTTCTACCATTTGATGACTTAGCGGAAGCATCAAAAACAACTCTTAGCTTCGTTGTTGTGCTTTCCTTAAATACCGCGTGATGTGGCATATAATACCGCAAAGGTTTCTCAGGGTTTCCTTCTACTAGTGTCATATGTCCTAAGTTAATGTATTCGTTCATACATTTTACATATTCAGTTTGGATTTCGACATCCTTGCTGAATTTCCGTTCCATGTGAAGCAACCTTGTCATAGCTTGCTTCTTTGAATCCCCAAGTACTGGACTTCTATTGTCCTGAAATGGTAATCGAACTTGATAGCAACCATCTTGCCTCCTGCAATGTGTTTGGTTGAAATGTTCCTCACACCTATCTTCTTCTTTTGTGAATTTTCGTTTTGGTGTTACTTCCTCGTCCTCCCAGAATTTTCTCATCTGATCATTTAGCATTTGGATGCTAGGTTGTTCCTTTATCGCGAATGCTGAAAACCGAGTTTCCACTGTGCTAGTTAATGCTGGCAATTCTCCGAATAGAATCCATCCCAACTTAGTGTTTTGAGCCACTGGTGTATTTTTGGGCCCTTCCAATAATCCATCACGTATAATCTTGGCATATATGTTGACCCCCAATAACAGGTCAATTTTTCCTGGTTCTGAAAACCTTAGATCTGCCAGCTGTAAATTTTGAATTTGTCTCCAATCCAGTAAAGAGACTTGCCTTGGAGGGATAATACTTGTTATTTTCTTAATAACATAAGCCTCCATCGGCAGCTTAAAGTTTGGATCGATGTGTGATCGCAAGTGAAACTTTGTTTCCTTTGTTGAATGTGCTACCTTAGTAGACCCAAGCCCTGTAATTTGGAGCGATGTTGTATTGCCCTTTGTTTGCAATGCTTGAAATGCTGCTTCGCTTATGAATGAGCTTTGCGAGCCCAAATCAATTAGAGCTCGAAATGAAATCTGAAGCCCGAACTCATTCTCGAGCTTTACCATTGCTGTCGCAAGCAACGATTGTTTGGTGATTTTATTACAGTGGCAGTTTATCACCTCTGGTTCTGATGCAGTTTTTGCCTCATGGGCAGATGGCGTATCCTTCTGATTTTCGCGTGACGCATTGGATGTAGCCTTTTGATTGTCTTCATGTAAAGATGTGTGATGACGCTTACCACACTTAAAACAACTGCTGCGACTTGGGCATGCCTTACTCTTGTGTGGTTGTAAGCAATTAAAACACAAGTTGTGTTTTGATACGAAATCTCGTTTCCCTTTATGGTTCAGCTGACAGAAATCGTGGCATCTTTGCAAGGCGTGTGTTCCTTTGCACATGTGACATTTCTTTATGTAATGACACTGTTCGTTTGAATGCTGTTGAAAGCAAAAGTAGCAAATGCCATGTTCAGATAAAGTCATGCGTTTATCATTGACTTGTTTTCTTTGAAAATTGAAACACTGTTGCAATGTATGATTCCCTTTACACAATAAACAACCACTCCTTTGTTTTATGTGGTAGTTGTTTGTATGTTTGATTGCCTTGTGTGACGCGCTATTGAGTTTGACTGACTTGCTGTCAATCATGGCTTCTAACGCTCTGAATCTTGATTCCAGAAACTCAAGCAGTTGAGTGAGACTGGGTAAGTTATCTTCATTGGAAATTTTCTGTTCCCAAAGGTTCCGTGTTCCTTCCGGTAATCTCTGGATTAGTAAATGAACAACCATAGGATCCCAATTTGTTGTATCTACGCCTAATCCCTTTAACTCGTGTAAACATTCTTGAGTTTTATCAAGTAATGCCTTGATTTCTTTATCAGATTCCTGTCTGATGGGCGATTGACTAAAGAGCAATTTTAATTGCGCAGAGACTAAAATTCTTCGATTGTTATAGCGTTTAACTAGGAGTTCCCATGCTGCGTTGTAGTTTGTAGATACCATGTCGAATTGTCTCAAAATTCGCTCAGGTTCTCCGGTCAAACTTGACTTTAAATAATGTAGTTTTTGGACAGGTGGTAACCTACTGTCCGAATGTATTAAGGAGACAAACATGTCATAGAATGATCTCCATGAAGTGTATTCACCATTGAATTTTGGTAAATCGATTCTTGGTAGTTTTATTTCTACCTTTTGTTCGGATTGATTTGAAGGCGTTTGGTGTGAGCATTTTGACTCTTTACTTTGTGCTGTAAGATTGGCAAGAGCATCTTGTAGGTCTCCCTAAAAAATCGAAGTATGCTGCTTCAAAGTCTGAGTATGCACTACCTTCTTTATACTCTTTCACTGATGCTACTACCTCCTTAGAAGCATCTTTAATTTCTTCGGTTGTGCAAATTTCTAAATGGGCAGTTTCGAATTGACCCCAAATCTTTCCTACATTCTCTATCCTACCCGACAAATAGCCTTGAGTGCGTCTAGATGGACCAGTCTTTTTATAATTAGATATCGACTGGTCTAATTGTGCCTTACGGGTTGCTTGGGCGTTAATTAGGGACAACATTTTTTTCCTAAGTATTGACACGACAACTATAGAATACTTGAACTGGGTTTTTGTAATTCAATGAATAACGATAGTAAAATAAACGTATTTGGCTGACTTATCCGGCTCCGAAGGACCAATGTAGCGACCTCTTATAGTCACTACTAATAGGAAGAGGAAGAGTTAAGGTTCTGTTAAATTAAAACAGGAAAGTCAGCTTAAAATACGTGTATTTCCCTATTGCTACAATTCTACACTATAACTAAAAATATTGCTAGTTAAAACTATATTTTATTAACAAAAATTTTAATTATTTTACTTTAAATTAATACTATTAATCCAACTCTGTAAAAAAAAGAAAGAAAATTATTACTCGCAGTTCAAGTATTCATACACAAACAATACAACATTTAGACAATTATTTGTTGATAAACAATTATCTAGTTCCACTGTCACGTTTTATTCCTGAATTAAATTTGTTGTTATCTGACACAAATTATTAAGATTCAAGTTATAAAGATGTTCGAGAATTATCTGTATGGTAATCTGCCCAATACACAATAATTCTCTACTCTAATTAATCCCTTCAAATGTTGAATTAATTTTTATGTAAAAGGTAATTACTTGGTACTAAACCCGGAGTAATTAGTTTCTTGAACCTAACCTCAAAATCCCACACAAACAAGGCTCAAATTTATTGGCTTGGTAATAAGCCCAATTCCAATAATCTTTTCACTGTGTTAAGGTATACTCACTCAAATCTAATCCTTTCAAAAAAAATCGCTTTGTATTCACCTCTTTACCAGTTGACAATCGAAGACTGAATGAATCTTCAGGCTGGACTTGGTATTTAAGTCCACGGAAATTTCTCCTACATGACATCAATTGGATTTACTGAAAAGAGACAACATGCAACCTCCTATAATTCCAGCTTTAGGTTTCGCTGTAACTGAGCTATGCTTTGCTTGGAAATGTGGATGCGATGACATCCGATCCCTTCACAATTTGACAGTTGAGAACTGTCACAAAATATTTCTACCGAGTTATTGTGTATTTATATTTTTGTTGTTTTTTTGTTGTTGTTGCCAGTCTAAGGGATTATTATCAGCGGTATGCTGCAACAGGCGACATGACGTTACAGAAAGGGACAACTAGCGAAATGTGATACCATTTCCTCTAAGAAACTTCAGAGCACCGATCACTGCAGTATTATATATCTTAGTGGCTTTCGCACCATATTTTCCCACAGGGTCCCTATTATCATTACTTTTGAACAGCCCTCGTATAAAATTCCAAACCTGAAAGCGGCTCGAACTACTGAGATAAAGAAAAAGCGTTCCATTGGGGAAGTTGTTACGTCCTCAAATCGATGCTGCAACTTAAAATAAAAGAAAATTAGTTGGTTTCATAAGAATATAAAAGAAACTTACTTTACCGTGTTATGTTGTCCACTATATGTTAACTAAATATTTGATTGATGCTGCAAAGGAACTTATTATTTACAGATAATCAAAACAAATTGGAGGATATACCTGATGATCGCATGTTATTAGGGGGGGGGGGGGGGGGGGGGGGGGGTAAGGATTTACACTTTCGAAAAATCGATTTTTTTGTCTTATCTTATTGTTAAACATTTCAAGAATATATTCTCAAAATTTAAAGTCGATCTGAGCAAAACTCTTGAAGTTATGGTCTATAGTTAGTCCCCTGTCCTTTAGTGCAGCTGTCGAGCAGGTATACAGCTTATTCACTTCTATTGTTCTGGGCAACTATCCTGTTTCGTGAATGTTCTATTTAGTTTAGTTAGACTTGAGAGAAAAGAGGCTGAAGACATTGAAGCTGCAGGAAGTCTACTCTATGGAGCTGGAATCGATGATTCTGTGTAAGTTGAAAAAAAAATTTTTTTCTTCACTTTTTTAGCTCATAAACTTTAAACGCGTTTTTCTCAAAACTACTTTTTCAAAGTCTGTGTTCACTGTCATTTAAAAACTACTAGACCGATTCATTTGAAACTTGAAACCAGCTTGTTTTGCAATATTTCTGCATGAAAAAATTACAGAATATTGTTAAAAGTATGCTTAATAATGTACAAAAGGTTTCAATAAATTTGCTCAATCCATTCCTTCAAAAAAAATTCACAAAAAAGTGTTTTTTTACGCTGAAACCCTTACCCCCCCCCCCCCCCCCCTTAAGGGATTAAAGCCTCGATGTTGTACAAGTAGTTGTCGATACATCCTCGCACTGCTGGAATGATGGCGTATGAATCTAAAATGACAAAAGTTATAAATTGGAACTAGGAGAAAGTCGGGAAAAAAGCGAAATGGTACCTAGAGTACCTGCTGATTGGCCTGCAATAGATTTAAGCCTACATATTGTGGATTAGTTAAGATAGTGTAGGATAGTTAAGGTAGTTGAGCTATTCTAGATTATTATAATGATTTTAGTGGATTTGGAGAATTCACTTGCAAGAATAGCTTTTGGATTTATTGATTTAATGATAAATTTAATTGGATAATTTAAATAATTTCAATCTCTTAAATAGGATAAAGTAAATGGAATGACATTAGGAGAAATACTTACAGCGTAATTAACTAAGGCGGCACACGAAAGGGGAAATGCCTCAAATAACAAAATTAATAGATACAAAGAAACATGGAGGGTATTTATCCTTGTAATAGTAAATTAAATTTAAATGATAACTGACCTGGTCCAGACTTCTCTTTCTTCAGTGAAGTGGAATAAATTGGTCAAAATGAAAATTAGTCAAAAGAAATTGTAAGTGGAGTAAATGTAGGAACGTTTTGAAAGAAAATGGCTGCACAATAAATGGAAATTCATCAAGAATATACGGAAAAAGAAGAGTTTTTTAGACAGTGGACTTATGTAGAGGATTTAGGTGGAGAATGTACGCAGTTTAAAGAAAAGTATTCTTCTATATTTTTTTTAAGATGTATTAAAGGTGAAGTAAGTTCTGATTTTGAAAAAAATAAAACTCGATTCGTGTGTTGCCGGCACAGCAAAGTAGCTTTGTTATAAATTTTAAATTTCGCTTTTTATTGGTGAATATTCTATTACTTTTTGTTGGTTATAAATATGATATTTTTTTGTGCATATAAATTCTATTGAATTTTGTTTTTATTAAATAAATATTTATGTATATGGACCAACTCTTGTGTTATGATTGCCGTCGGAGTTCGTGGACTCATTTCATAAAACCACGTGGCGCCCAATGAGCACTTTTGTTTTGTGACCTACCCTTTACTTCATGCTAGCCGGCACGGATTTGTGCTCGTCAACATTATTCTAAAAGCTATTTAATCAAGTTCCGTCCAGAACATCGTAAAATGTGCGAATATTTTGAACAACAAGATATTAACTTTTATTTTTAAACGGTTTCGAACAAAAATGTATTTTAAGTTTTAAATTGATAGTTTTGTATTGTATTGTCTTTAAGGAATATACTTATCATAATTTATAATCCAATAATTTTTTTTACTTGCTAGATGTGTGAATACTTTTTGGAGACACTGTATATAGATATGTACACCTTTTCAAAATCCTTACTGAGAATGCACAACAACCTGAAAAACACACTAATCGAACTGCTTTTAAGGTGCATAACATACTACCCAACCACAAAAGTATTGGGACACTTGCATTTTTTTCACATTTTCAACTTTGTGGGTATATAAAAAATTGTATAATATTTATAAAAGAAAATTTCGTTATAGCAATAATTATTTTATTTGTTTTGTTAAAAATTCTTTTCACAGTTACAAAAATTCAAATACAAAACAACAAAATAACGAAAATAATACATATTCATTGGAAAAATAGGAAAAATAAATTAAATTTACTGTAGATTTCTTTATGTTCAGCATTTCGTTTCATTATGTTTTTGTTTTACAACCTCTTTAATATGGAGTGGCATTGATTTAACAAGTCTTAATCTCCCTCTTCACAATCCTCGGCGGTAAAATAATTCCAAATTTCCTTTATTTTCTCACGAAGAACAGTTTTAGTCCTCCTGGATGGATCCGCCCCACGTCTTTTCTTAATAACTCCCCATAAATTCTGTATTATGGAAAGATCTGGACTATTAGCGGGCCACTCCATTGTTGGTACTCCATTGACCTGCAACCAGGCTTTACTGGATTTTGAAGTATGGCTTGGTGCTTCATCCTGATGAAAAACGAACTCCCTTCAGGCGACTGAAGGAGAGGTATTGATGGCAGCACATTTTGGTATTTTTCGGAGTTAAATGCACCATCAATAAAATGGAGAGACCCAACTCCATATCCGGTCATGCAGCCCCAAAACCATTACAGAAGTTGGAAATTTGACAGGGTGCTTCAAGCATTCTGCCAGGTATACTTCGGACTTTTTCCGTATAACATGACTACGGTTGTCTTTCTGCTATTGTGCATTATTTTCGTTATTTTTTTGTTATTTATTTAAATTTTTTGTAACCGTGAAAATAATTTCGAACAAAACAAACAAAGTAATTATTATCATAACGAAATTTACTTTTATAATTAAACACTTTTTTATATACCCACAAAGTTGAAAATGTAAAAAAAATGCAAGTGTCCCAATACTTTTGTGACTGGGTAGTATATTAATATTTACTCACTAGTTGCCCGTACTTAATTACAGCACATAGCGTCGCACACAACATCCTGTCAGTCATTATTATGCATTAATTATTTGAAGGAACGACAATTTCTGTAAATTCTTAAATAGAACAAAAACTTTTGATTTTACTCCCAAAATGCAAAACAAACTGAAGGCGTTGATTTCGTAGAATTCATTAATTTCGCCCGCAGGCCCGCAGGGAGACAATTTCACCCTAGAAACGTAAAATTTCCATCAGCACGGAAAATAAGTTTTTGTCACTTTTCAGAAGTCCTGCAAAATGAGCTCCAATCCAATGTGGCGCTTGGTTTGGCGTTTCGCCCTCCTTTTATTTTTAGCAGCGGCCTTCGCTACTTTTTGGTAATTAAATTTTTTGTGCTTGGCTAAGTGTTTGCTCCAGGGCTCCCGGGCAAATATCTGCATAATGTGGAAGATATGACAGTTTCGGTTGAAAATTTAATTTCGTGGAACACTCTTCACTTTGCCTGTTTTTTGTTGTGACCGAATTAAAGAAAATCAGCGCAACATAACCACAAAGTGTTTTTTGTAGAAATTTGATTTTATAAAATTTCACGTTTCTTTATGCGGCGGAACTCGTTAAAAATTATAATCGAACTATAGCAGAACAGATACATTGGGATTTGCGCTTTATTAATTTTTAAATTGAGCAAGGGAGATGTTACAAAAAATTTTAATAAAGATTCCATTAGACACCATTCAAAAGATGACAAATTTATACGAGAGGGACTGACTTCTACGTTGTGGAGCATTTAATAGTAATAACAATGAAATAGCTAAAATTGTCATCATCATCAAATTCAGATGGGCTTCAGTCAAATTTGAGAAAAATTTATTTTAACTTTAGCTGTTAATGTGACAGGTGTTCTTTTAGATAATAAATTTGATTTTGAGGGAGGGCCGGAGGTGCCTCGATATTAACTTACAGAGTATATAATGGTTGATACCTTAATATTTTAGATGTTTGGAAAAGTTTTAATTATGCTATCAACAAAATTTTTAATAATTTCATATTTTCAATTTCCATTTCCCTTTCCTTAGTTTCTTTCCCGTCACAGCTGGTGCCTTAGCATCATAGGGCACCGCTTGAACTTTGGCATTACCATTTAAAAAAAAACTCAATTTTTTCATTAGCAATAAAGGAATTTAAAAATAAAAAATTAACTGAGATGTCAGGATATAAGAAAAAGTTTTCAATTTTTGATCTATCTATATATTTGCTGCAATATCTAAACAAAACCTAGAGCTAAACCTAAACGAACGTACACAATGAACGGAAACCGAGAAAAGAATAAACTAGAGCATGATTGGCTGAGTGTTCCCAGAGCGTAGATGCAGCTCCTGGCGAAGTTCCTACTTCGGGAACCGCTGGTCACAAGCAAAGGGACGGAGTTGGATCAGTTCGTTGAGCGGCACGACAGGTCCCGGGTTCGAGACCAGGTCTTCTCGTGAGTTTTTATTAAGAAATTAAAATAATCCACTCCGCCTGTGGGCTGTTGTCTAGCTCGCAGCAATGCAAACAAGACATTTCAGTTTCCTCACTTCCTTTATCTTAATACCTCTCCCAACCAAAACCATGCCAATGCATCAAAGGGTAGTCCCCTAGGCTTTGGCCGCATTGTGCTCCGTCGGACGCCCTCATCCAAAAATGTTCTAAATGAAGGCGCGGACCAGTCTGCAGAGGCATTGACGTCTGCAAATTTCCCCCATCATCCTCCCAATTGTACGATTCCAACGTGTGTCTTATCCTTCCCGCAGCGGTTACAGCAATACCAAAGCCAAGAGAAGCTTCGTAGATAAGCTGCTACAAGTCTGCGGCCTTGTTATTTCCAATGAAAGACGAGGCTTCCGTTCCGCATCGACGTTGAAGTTTGCCAGGTGCAGTTGAATGTGTCAGCCTCCGTTGCCAAGATCTCTAGACGTAATCGCCTCCATAATCTAGTTCTTAAGTGCTCGTGTGTGAAACTGTGAGTTAGTGGGCTGTTGCTTAGGCTTGATTCGTATGCAGTACAGATGAATTGTTGATTTAGCCAGTGTTACAATAAAGCTTATCAAGCAATTCACTTGGTTAGATATCCTTAGCCCCAGTAAAAACGACGGTTTTGTTATACCGAATTTCGGGCAGATAAGCTGGCACATATCGCGAACAAGATTATTAATTTCGCACAAGGCCGTGCATGTAAAGTATCTGTGGAACAGGG
Source organism: Leptarthrus brevirostris (assembly GCA_964036015.1). NCBI lineage: Eukaryota > Metazoa > Arthropoda > Insecta > Diptera > Asilidae > Leptarthrus > Leptarthrus brevirostris. The sequence goes on from OZ038371.1 coordinate 29,780,993, forward strand.
GACGCACAGCTCCAAAGAGTTTTTTTTTATTTTGCAAATCAATGAATTTTTTTTTATACGATGTCTAGAGGATAACCCTTTGATGCGTTAGCATGGCTTTTGCTAGATGGGAATTAGGATTAGGAAAGTGAGGAAACTTGGATGGTTTGATTTTGCATTGCTGCAAGCTATACAACAGCCCAGAGACGGAGTGGATTATTTTAATTTCTTAATAAAATGCTTCCTCAAAACCAATGTAAATGCACATTGGTAGTTGAGCTGAAGATCATTGAGATTTGGTACCTTGAGAACTTGTCGCAGAAATAGTATTTCTCTTCAAATGTTTCAAAAATGTTTCAAATCTTGCCTTGGGAAGAAGCGCCTGTCTTCCCTTTCCCATAAATTAATTCGTTGCAGCAATGTGGTAAGATCTTCTTATAGTTTACTTCGATCTCCCAGTAGGCCCACTGATACTCCATGAAGCAAGGCCAATCGTTCTCTTTAGTTTTGCATTGTAAAGTAAGTATTGAATAATATTTACTAATTTGCTTGAAAAATTTACTGCTTCCGGACGGAGCTGGATCGATGGAAGTGTGACCCAATCATCATGCCATGGATGCAGGCATGGCGTTTCAGATTAAGAAAAGTTAAACTCCTTTCGCTCATCCTCAACAGTTTTGAATTTTTTCGTAAATATCAGTTTTTGTAAATTTTTCAACTATCGGTGTAGGAATAAAGAGAAGTATTATTATAGATCAAGATTCAAATTACCTAAATGAGGTTTTTACGTCTAATAAATCTCATGATACGCGTTCGTATGCAACTCTTGATAACATTTTTGATGGTCATAACCCATCTGAGGGGCTTTTTTTATTCCTGCTCTGAAACTGATTTTATTTCTGATGTTTTCTAATGGAATCGGGCTTAATTCCTTACATCCGAGGTTTATTAAACTCCAACCAATTATTTTTCCCAGTTTCAAACATTTCTTTAACAATATTACAATTAGATCAGCATTTCCTATGATAAGGTAAGTCTTTGAAGACTGTACCTATTTCTAACAGGTCTAAAATTGCCATGGAATACCGCCCGATATCTATCTTATGTTTCTTTCAAAGGTTTTCGAAAAACTACTACATACGCAGATAGCGCACTACATAGAAAACAGCAACCTCCTATCAAATTTTCAATCAGGTTCGCGAATAGGTGTACCACAGCTTAGCTCAAAATTACCGACGACACAAGAATTTAATTTGACAATGATAAATTTACAGCTTTGGTTCTACTTGAATTCTCGAAGGCCTTTGATATAGTTGTTCACTGGATTTTGCCTGAGAAACTGAGATCAATATTTAATGTTTGTATTTCCTCTTGCACCTTAATATGGTCGTATTTGAGTGGACGTAAACAGGGGGTGTCTCTAACAATTTTCCTCCTGCTTTAAGCGGGGTACCTCAGGAATCTATTTTGGGCCCACCTTTATTTTCCATTTTAATTAATGATGTTCCACTTGTCTTACGGAATCGTAATTATCATCTTTATGTGAACGACATACAGTTATATATTTCCAGACCTCTGGGCTTGATGGAGGACGCGTTATGCCGATTGAATGATGAATGTCTAAATGTGCAGTACAAAATCATCTTAATCTTAATGAGTGTTATTCTTGATAATATAATTATTCCATATAGTGACTCAGTCTCGGAATTACCTTTAATAGGTCCCTAACCTGGCTGAGTCATACTAACAGTGTCATTGAAAAGGTAAAAGACTGTCTTCATCTATAGCTTATAAGCCTAAAAATACTAGTGTGAAGCTTGTGAGATCTCTGTTAACACCGTTCGACTTCGTATTGGTTCGATTCCGTCGTGCGATACATATACATATGATCATATCTCTTCTTTTTCTAATTCTGTTGTGGGTTGTTCTCTTGATTGTTACTTGCAATTTCGGGCAATACTATTTCGACGCAATTTAACACTAACTGAAGAGAATTTTTAATTATACAACAAATTGGCATTTTCTCAGTCTGGTAGAACATGTTCTCTAAATATACCGTGCTATGGTTCCCTACCTAGTGAACGCCAAATTTTTGTTCAGTCCGTAGACTATGTAATCTTCTGCCTATTGAACTGATTATTGAAGTTAAAGCCTAGTACATATATAATTAATTTAGTTAATCTTCGCAATTTTAGTACAAGCTGGTTTTGTCATAGACTATTAAGAGGTTCTCTCCATGTATTTTTATTAACGAGTTTGATTTATAAAATCCCTCCATTCTTATTTGGTTAGTGTCTCTTAAGATACAAAATCTTATTAATGTCCATTTTAATAAACGCTGTTTGAATTTGAATTTAAAAAACATACTAATATTCAAATTATTCCGCTAAGGAAAAGCCCCGGGAAGTCTCGTGCCTGAGCCTTACAGGGGATGTATTGAACGGAGACTTAGGTTTTAAGGCTTAAACATCTAGTATATTTAATGAAACACTTTTGAACCCTTCCCCTCGAAGAGTCATAGGTCAAATGATTGCACCCACTCCATGTCCAGAAAGTAGCAACTGTGCGGATATGTTTTGCTTTCGAACAAGCAGGGTGCTAGATCTTAACAAAATAAGCTGCAAACATTCCAAAACCAACTCGGAGGAGATATGGTCCAATGTTTTCGAGAGGGGAGAGGACGTATGTTTTTAAATACTTAATTACTTAACACCCTGTAATATTTTTATCGTCTATTAAAGTTTATAAGAGAACCTTTCATCATTAAATGTCTCTGTAAAGTATATTTTTTCAAGTGTTACAAGAACTGCCAGTTCTCTGTCAAATGTGTTCCAAACAATTCAAACGTGAACTTGCACGTTAGGTTAAACCTAATTAAGAATTAAATGAATGGCATTTTGGTTTTAATCTCATTTATTCTCGTAATATGTATATTGTGGAGCAGAGCTTAAGAGATAATCTTCCTGTTCCTGCAGCTTTAGGTGTATTTCGGTTAACGTCATTACTAAACAATGTTTTAATCTGGGCCGTTCTTTTTTAAGTGGCATACTTCAAATGTTGTTTTAACAAGTAGTAGGATTTTCTCTGTTTATTAAGATATTGTAAAAATACTTAACAAAAACCTATTTCTAATCCGATTTAAACTTATCGAAATATTAACGTATAGTACTATGTACGTATATGTACGTATGTTAGTCTATCGTACAAAACATAATGCAAAGGCGAGTGTAAACACTCTAGTGGCCCTCCCTATGTAATAAATCTCCAAGTGAACGACCTTGCTAAATCCACAGGATTATGTGGAACTACTAAGTTCAGCTTCCATTCCTGCTGACGAGACAGACTTCAGGAACTATAAATCATAGCAGAAGATCCCAGCCGCCTTCTACAGGTGTCGTTCATTGCAAATACTTGCCCAAAGGAACGGAAAATTTATGAAGAAATATTCAAGGAGTACTTTCCTGCATTAATAACAACCATTAAGTGTTGCCAGCATGCATACTTGCCTGCTAGCATAAACATGATTTTCCTCCCACTCCTCTTAAAGTAATAATTTTCCTCTTCACTTTTACATTTTCTGTACGCTGCAAAAGCTGTTACTAAAAAAGTTTAAAAATCGCGAAGGTATGAGAAATTGAGAAGTCTAACCAGAGAGCCGAGAAGAGGATGCTTACTTTCGTCGCATCCTCAGTTTTATAGATGCGCTTTTTTAGGTTTAGGGAAATACCTTTCAGTGAATTTTGATATACAATAACAGCTCCACGGTTCTTGGGAAATTTACAGTATAACTTTAAAACAATAAATAAATATAAACAGTCTATTTTAGTATGTCCCGCAAATATTAATGTTGGTTATTTAGCGTTTTTCAGCGGTCGGATCGGACTGGGCGTCTGGAGCCCACAAAAAATGCTTACAGCTTTTTTCTTTACCAACTTCAGATATTTCTTGGCAAGTAATAATGCAGAAACTAATGAAAAAGTGTATAAGACCAGTAGCTGTACTGAATGTTTATGTAAATATTCTCATTGTGTCCGTTTTATTTTTCCTCCTTAGAAATAAACTGACTACTATAAGAAATGATTACTTTTAGCGCTCCTTCAGTATATCTCCACTAAATGAGTGCTCTACATTTAACGATTCTTAATCTCGTAGCCTGGCTTTTCCTATTTTTAGTTATTAGAACGGAAATAATACAGCTAGCAGGCAGGCAACAAGCAGACGAAGGGATTCTGCAGAACTCTTCTACTCCATCCGGCAGGGAAGTACTATGAAACAAGAGGCAACAATTTTCGTTATTCAAAGGAGCAGAAAGAAAGTTGCATGCATGGCTTCAAAACTAATTTTTTCGGTCCAGTTTCTCCCTCTACCGTTTCCTAGTTTCCATTTTTCTCACATTCTCCATTTCTTTTTAATTAAAATCATAAGCAGAATGTGGATGAAAATTTTAGCACCCTCACGTATATTTTTGATGTTTTTCATTATTCCAAAATGCCTAGAGGTTCGCTCAGCTACCACCACTTTCATTTCTACTTCACACTAACAGTTGTTGTTAGCTCTGCTGCCTTTTGTTGCTTTTTTCTCACACTTGAGTCATGCTCCCAGAGTTCCATCATATCCGATAGGATATTTTCCGGAAGAAATATGCCTAGTGTCACAGTCGGCATCTAGGGGAAGAATCTTATTGCAGATTGCAGGTGAATAAGATTTGCTACGTGATGAGCATCCTTATGGAAACTTATTCTGTTGGCAAATTTTTGGATTAGGGTGCATTAGTGAAGAGTTTGAGAAATGCAAATCTAAATAACGATAAACATTCAGAGTGCCACGATTACATTTTAAAGACTTTTATTTATTGGGAAACACGACTCACAACGAACTACTCAATTACTGCTGAAATATATGTAATTTACTATAAGTACATATGTTTAAGTGAAATTTAGCAAGGATTTCCCTAATTCTCACTAAAGCCTCACCCAGTTGTGCTAGGAAAATAATTAAAGGTAAAGCTAGGCAAATACAAACATATGATTTCTTGATAACTTAATAACTTAATTTTACGATTAATTGAAATATTTTTGTTTTCTACATATGGTGTTTTTCTACATTATTTTAGATATTTTTATGATGGCGCCAAATCTCAGGGGATACCCAATGCTGCTGTAGCCACTGCCTTGGCAGAAAAGGAGAAAGAGTTTGGAAAAATGGGATTATGAGGTTGACTAAGGGATATGACCATGCACGTTCTGCTTGAATGCCCTGGGCCCGTAAGAGAGAAGGAGGACATGACACGATAAACTGTTCCACATTTCTACCGTTCTGGTTAAGAAACATTCTGAAATTTCACAATAAGCAAAAAATTTTAACTTGTACGGTATAGGAATGAAATTGCCGTGAGGCTTGCGTATTCCGCGAAGGTGGGAATAACATACGTAGAATCAGACTGCAATCTTATTAGAAGAAAAACCACGGAGAGCATGATAGAAGAATGATAGACATAGCTGGATAGGTGAATTATCTATATATATTCCATTCACAGAAACAGACAGAATATAGGGTTAGATGCGTTTAAGAGATTGAGAGTCTGGCTAAATTTAATTATATCCAGGCCGTTATACGAGAGGTATTTACTACCCAAAAGGGTGGTAAGGGTTTCTGGTCTCCTCCGTAAAGAAAAATTTTACGAGTTCTTCAACGAGGAGTGACAGCTACAGCTTTCTAATTCATAAAGCATTTAGGGTGGCCTCTACCAAAATACAGTGAAAATTTGAACATGTGACGGATACTATGAGGTCGTAGAAATCATCTGAAGTTAAGTTATGTTTGTGAGGTGCGTTACGAAAATGAACTGAATAAAAATCGGACAACGTTGCGCTACCAAATTGTGTGTAAAACTCGGTGAATCTACTACTATGACGTACAAGAGTTTATACTTAACATTCCATATCCAGTTTTACAGTCCATCACATTTTAAAGGAGAACTTGGAACTGAAAAAAAAGTGCTCCATGATGTGGCCCACGCGCAGGGATGTGTTTCTTGATCTTGATAAAAATTATCCTGTAGCACTTCAGCCGCCTTATTCGCCGGATCGCAGTCCCTGTAATTTATATTCCCCCAGCTCAAACATCACTTGAAGGGTTACCATTTAGGTACTTAGTTGAAAGGAATTCCAGTAGAAGCATTCCTGCACTAATACGAGCAATGGAAACAACGCCTCCGCTCAAGAGAACTATTTTTAGAGGAATAGTCTTAATTTGTAATAGAAACGAAATGCATGGTTTAAAAAAACCAGTCTCACTACTTTTCTGCCACACCTCCTATACCCCGACTCATTAATAATGGGAATGTTTCTACTGGTACAATAGGCAAACCCAACTAATGATGCTAATTCCTACTTGCCACTATCGTACAGCCTCTTCCACTTTCACAAGCGGTAAGTTTTTACGGTACTCTCTAAAGCCGACGTCGCCAAAGCGACTGGCCTGTTATACTCCACAAGTGTATTTTTGTGTGTGCACGGAAACTTTCACATGTTCATCCAATACCAATTACATTTACTTGGTTTTCTTTAAAGTTTTTGAATCAACACTCAGCTAATGAAATATCTAGAAAATAACCATCTTATTAAAGATTGCCAGTACAGTTTTCGCTCTGGCCGCTCAACCGAAGACTTACTAAGGTCCTGACGGAATGTTGGAATCATTGTCTCCACAATTTTGGAGAGTCCGAAAGAAATCATCGCTCTGGATATTTCGAAAAGCTTTGTTTTAGCCCAACTTCAAGTAAATATTTTGTCTGTACCATCACCTTTTAAAATTGATATAGAATTTGTTCAGGCCGTTTCTCTCCGCCTAGTTCCAGTAACCCCTTGTGGGGCATGAGGTGGGGGAAGAACTTCACCCTATTCGAGGCAACGATTGCAAGTGGACCTACAACTTAAAGTGGACTGGCATTTTAATCGTGATCTATTGTCAGCAGACAAGAACCACAGGTCGCCGCCGGTGGGATTTGAACTTGGTTACTTCAGGTTGGTTGACGGACACTTTATCACTTACTCCACCGACCGTTTAATCCGTGTAATAATAGACGGAGACGGAATTATTCCTACGAAATAAATGCTGGTCTACCTCAGTGTTCAGTTTTTTCACCAATCTCATCTCTTTTTTGATATAGATTTTATAATATTTGACTATATATGCTGTGCATATCACAATGACCTAACGTGTCAAATTTCAAATTCCTACGTAACATAGTTTTGGAAAAAAAACGTCTGTTACAGAGTCGTTTTTTTCATATTGAGATACGGAACCTTAAAAACATGATCAGCTATGCCCCAAGCGAGTATCATAGTTTAATCCATCAATCAATTGCATACGAAAATTCCGGTACAAATTACCATACTCAACTGTAAACGTGATGTAACTATCAACCAATCAGTTTGGACTCGTTCGGAGTTCAGTAAAAAGTTATTCGCGCAAAATTAGAATTTGAGATGACTCGATGATTTGTCTACTGTCAAGTCGGGTTATATGATTTCGATTAGCCAATATGAACTGTTGCTGTAGGCTGCCGTGCATTCTGATTCAGCCTATAGCCCAAAAGCGCCCAGCAAGAATTAAAAAATCACCCAAAAGCGCCCAGCAAGAATTAAAAATCGCCCAAAAAGTGCTTAGTCGCAGAGAAAGAAATTTTCTCGCCCAACTGACGGCTGAAGTAGCCGAATTGGCAAAAAATCGCCCGAATTGGCAACGCTGTCACTTGTCAGCAGCCACAGATGCGTTTGGTCGACCGACAGTGATCAGCACTCAGTGGTGGGTGGTGGGTGGTTTTACATGCGAAGTTCTCCGATGCAATACGAATTCGAGTGACTGGAATGGTCGGAAAGCACATTTAGTGTAGCCAGATTATATCTTTTAGCAGTAGGCCACGAGGAAAAATAATAAAATGTTCTAAGATGAAATCGTGGCAACAGCGTGTTGAGGAAGAGGAATGAAGGCATGGGAAAACGATAGGAAAAAAAAGCAGGCAGCAATACTCCATAAGAGCGTGTACTGCCAATCTTTTTGGAACAGATTATAGAGCACATTAAAAATTACTGGCAAGATCTGGATCTTTTTAGTGCGGCTGCTTAAATTTTAATAGAATGTGTTACTTGTAACATGATTATGGTGAGCGGAACCGTAATTTTTCCTGGAATTATTCCTCCGTCTATGGATTACCTGCTACTTTGTGCAATATTATCTGAATTGAACGATTTTATATATACTAGAATCAAGACCAAGTGCTGTAAGCTTGACTAAATGAGCAAAATGCCTTACTCTTTAAGGCCTTTGAGCGCTTTGAAAACTGTGTACTTAATATAAAATTATTTAAACGGTAATTAAATGAACAGTATGAAAAAATATAGATTACATGGACTTTTTTTATTGGACTTTAAATAATAATTTAAAAAATATGAAAAATTATTTTTCAAATTTACGATCATTTATTAATGGGTCAAATGGACCACGGATTAAAACGACGACGCTCCCCGGGCATATATTAAAAATAAATAAATAAAAAGCATTGTAAATTGACTGAGTAATCTTCATGCCCATGTCTGAACACCTAGTTTTGAGAAAAATACGTTTAAAGTTTTGAGAACCTGAAAAGTAACTTATTTTTAATAGTATATATATTTTACTTATCGTTTTTTAATATAGACAGTTTTCACAACGCTTTAAGGTATTAAACCCCTTAAGGGCTTTTAATACTTTCGATTTCAGACTCACAAGACAATATTTACAATGTTTCCTTAGGAGAGTTATACGGAAATCACACTGACAGTCGTTGTTTAAATGGTTAATTCAATTACTACAATAAGTAATAACGTAAAATTTTTCTCATTTACATTTCCTTGAATTTCGGACGTTTAAATTGACGTCTTGAAGGTTAAAGTTCTAAAGTATTACGCCTACCTGTCTTATACAGCAGGAGGTTTTCCATCGATGTCCTTTCTCATGTGCAGTCAATTTTATCTAAGGTTTATGAATAACTTATTAGGTAGTTAAACTAACCATGTTGTCTTGTCTTGAATGATTTTCGTGCTTGCCATCCTACCAGCGATATAGTGCCTTCACGAACATTGAAATCATTATTTTCATAACTTTAGTAAGTCCAAAATGTTATGATTAAAGCCTATTTAGAATCCTTCTGAGAGGAAATGGGAAGTTGGCCAGATATCAGACAATGGTCTAATAAATGACGGAGAACGAAAACTGGTCAGCATGAGATATTAGAAACAGGTCTATAACATTTACATTGTGGCCATGGTGGTTGTTAAATAAATCCACATGCATCCCATCGAATATCTCAGTCATTTTATATCGTCTATAATGTTTAGAAAAGAAACGCACCTGGTCTATATCAGACATATTCGGGCTGAGATATGACAAACAAAAATGTGTGGTGTGACAAATTAAATTTAAGAAGAGCACAACCGGCGTCCGCTCCGCTGAACCAAGCAACCCTTACTTTGTGTATACAATTACTATTGATTTTATACATAAATGTTATGTTTATAAATACAAACATTTACATGCGCCGACCTCCTAAACATGAAAACTAAGGTAATTTTCCGTTTGATTTAATATTAAACTGATTATCTACATAGCCTTTTTTTAAATAAGGTTCCTACCACTGTTATAAATATCTAGTTTAAAGAAGAGAATAAATTCGGCAAAAGATTCACCTCTTGCGGTTGCATCATAAAACTGGACGGCACCAGGTTGACGGAAAGAAGTGTGCTTCCAAGTCATTTACCACTGGACTCTCGACTTGCGCTGATTGCGCTCATATTAAGCCATGCCATGATTTCCGACTTGTTAAGATTATTACCAGTTCACTTTCATCGGAAATGTGAATTTATACAATGTCAACATAAAGATTGATAAACTTCTTAAAACTACTCTTGAAACTACTCAGATTCTAAATAGCGGCTCATGCACACTACATGAGAAGTTGCATGAGCTTTCGTCTAAATTTGCAGGCATGTCTTCCTCTTTTGACGACCTCTGTACGAGATTCACTGACTGCAATCCTTAATGCTCGCACAGACGCAATATTAGGCTCTTTAAGGGCGACCTGGTATACTGGTCTGAGGCCGTCAACAGAAACTCGGAGCTTATTAACAATGTCGCCTTTGATTATTCTATTGCAACCGCGGTGCTGATTGTTCTATTACCACCTCTCCTTCTGTCATTCTGGATGGCCCGGACTCTTTGCCAGTACTGTCTCTCCGAATGAGCCCAAAACGTCTCACACAGCTCAGGCGCAGCAATCGTCTGAAGGATCGTGCCTCTCTGCCTATACTGTCAACTGACAGCGTGGATAGCTCACCACATGCTCCGACGGTCAGCCGTGAGGTCATTGATTACTGCATGTTTTCACACCCGAAGCATTGTACCGAAGTCGAAGTTAACCAAACTTTTGAGGCTTCACGTATACAGTCCCCACATTAACATATCCCCGTGGGTTTTACATCACCTCCTCTGACTCAAAGTTACCGTGAGTCCAACTAAACTCCGTCGGAGCGTTTTGATTT